>OX411555.1:44834064-45079064 GCA_948146395.1 Fragum whitleyi
ATCTCGAAAAAAGATACCTCAAATATTGCAACCACAGCTTATCCAAGATGCAGCTACGACGCTTAAGCCTTCCATCAGTACAGCTAACAACAACGTGAAATTGATAAAGTGAGTGATTTTTGAATGATTAGGAATGAAATTGAATGAGTGTATGGAGCAAGTTTTGAGTGAATTCAATCGGAGCCAATCCAACATCACAAATTTTGTTTACGATGAACAGAATTAGCAATATTCATTGCATCCCTTTAATAATATATGCGTATAAGTGCTATAGATAGCTTTCTATTTCTTCAAGACCCTTTGAGACGCTAACAATTTAATTTGTGTCAGTGGAATCGCAATTTTTCTGTATCAAAATTTATTTTGAATGACGTTATTGGCTCGATATTTTTCAATGGATTTGAGCGTTTTTTGAATGCTTTGAGTAAGTGTTTGGAATGAATGAATGGAGCGCTGAGTGAGCGATTTTGAGTGAGGTGAATGACAGTTTCAGGATATTACCAACTGTGACCAGCTCCAAACTCTCAACTACAGCTTAGTCAAGGTGAAGCTGCGGTGCATTAGACAACAAGTTTCAAAAAGTATGCACCGACTACGACAGATAAAAGCGGAGGTCAGTGTCATCTAAATTCAAGTTAGTCTATTGATTGGTCAATTGATTTTATGAACGCAAATAATCAGAGTACTTTAAGAAGGAATAGGTACTTGAAATTTCCAACTAAAGTTTAAAGAGTTAATTGTTGGATTTTATATTGCAGCCATTTGGTGTCTTCGTTCCAAGTTTCTCAATCTAGTCCTCTTCTACAATCAGTCTGTACGATTTTCCTTCTTGGTACACCTTTCTTAGGACCGCAATGCGTACATCACTCTCGGTGTGCCCAATGAAATGGCGATTTATCGGCTTCTCCCGTTTCAACCTGACATCCCTCTGGTGCTCTTGTAATCGTTCTTTCACTGTACGTTCTGTTTCTCCAACGTAAACGGTCTTTTCACAACGGCCACATATTAACGCATACATGACATTTTTGTCGGAACAACCAGCACCAGTAACTGGATTGAATTTCAACATTCCTGACGTATCCATCAACGGGTCTCGCCAAATGGACTGACAGGTCTTACATTCGCAATCATTCTTCTGTTTTATAATTCTGTTAGTTTTACCATGGATCAGCACATCATTTATGTTCCTGTCCCGTCTGTAAGCTATAAAGGGTGGCAGTTTAAAGACTGATTTCATTCTTTCTGACCGATGCAAAACTTTCATATGTTTCTGGATAACCTGTCCTATGTTAGGTAACTGCCTTGAGTATGTAACTACCAAAGGGACTCTCTCACCCATCTTACTTCTCTTGGGATTAGTTTTCGACAACAGATCTTCCCGTTTCAGATTATCTACTTTGGCTAGTTGTTGTTCGATTTGCCTTCCGCTGTATCCCCTTCGTCTCAGTTGACGCTTCAGTTTAAGCCTGTTCTTCTTGTAATCTTCGTCCTTTTCACATATTCTCCGTAGCCGTAAGCCGAGGCTATAGGTCAGACCCTTTTTAGTGTGTGGGGGATGACATGATTTATAATTTATATAAACCTGCTTGTCTGTAGGTTTTATATACAGGTCAGTATAGACATACCTGTCCCCAATCTTGACTGTTTTATCAAGGAAATCAATTTCAGTTCTACTCCATCTCAATTCGATCTTAATATTTTCATGGATTTTGTTGGCAAAGTCTGCCATTTATTTAAAGAAGGGATTCATTTGCCATGATAGAGATTAAGTATTGATGACACATAAGTTGTAAAAAAGTGCGCCAAAATAGTGACGTCTCAACAGCGTTACGGGAAAGTAGACGTGACGTCTTGTTTTGATTTTGAATGTGTAGTTATGGATGTAACTTAATTGTATAAAATCTAGCTGTTTTTCTGAAGAAGGCATAAGCCGAAAATTAAAATATAATGAGTTATATTGAATATTTGTTAAATACCATAATTCCCTAAATACGGAATAAAAAGTAGCATGGATATATCATATTAATTTTTGTCAAATATCGTTTGAAAGTTGGACGAGACGGGATGCGAACTTACGACCCAGGTTTTGACAGCCGAGTGCGTTACCCATAAGCTAGCCGTAATTTGCGGTTTAACCATTGTAACTACAGCTCTTCTGAAATAAGTATGATTATTCAAGCTTCCTGTATGAAAAGCGCACTCTCCGGTTGACCTCTTCTTGAAGTAATCTCTTTTCAAATAATGGTTTGACAGAGATACTTAATGATCTGCTTTTACATACATTACGGATCTCGAATGTATTCAAATCTGGTAATCTGTCACCCACCAGCTGGGAACTCCGTAAAATAAAGTATGAAAAAGAGATTGGTTCCAGGACGATTCAACAGATTGGTTACTCTGATATAGAATTTAGTGGAATTTTAACCCTTTTCGGACTGAAAAATTCCTGTTTAAGTTTTTACG
Organism: Fragum whitleyi; assembly: GCA_948146395.1. Taxonomy (NCBI): domain Eukaryota; kingdom Metazoa; phylum Mollusca; class Bivalvia; order Cardiida; family Cardiidae; genus Fragum; species Fragum whitleyi. The sequence goes on from OX411555.1 coordinate 44,836,528, forward strand.
TGCAACTAACGTATATCTCTTCAATCTCCATTTCTACTTAAGCTCCCGCGTGGAAATATTGCACATGCTTCTGTGACCATATTATCAGCTCCCTTCATAGATTTGTTATTTTGATCATGAATTTAGAGGAAATTAAACCCTTTCAGTGTAAAACTTATCGGTTAAGTTTTTTACGTGCAACTGTTGTATACCACTCATATCTATGTTTCTACGAAAGCTATTGCTTGGAAACTTTATACATGCTTCTATGGCAAAACCATCAGCCCTTAGACAAAGATTCATTCTTTGATATTGAATTTATGTGAATTTAGACCCTTTTCGGACTAGCAAATTTTTGCTTCAGTTATTACGTGCAAATGTTGTTGTTTTTGTAATATCCCTGTTTCTACCTAAGTAATTGCTTTGAAACTTTGCACATGCTTCTGTCACCATAATAACAGCCTCGAGACAAAGATTAATTACTCTGATATTGAATTTATGTTAATTTTAACCCTTATCGGACTAGAATATTTCTGCTGAAGTTTTTACGTGCAAATGTTGTATATTTGTTATATCTCTGTTTCTACCAAATTCATTGCTTTGAAACTGTGCACATGGTTCTGTGACCATGATATCAGCCTTTAGACAAAGATTAATTACTCTGATATTGAATTTAGTGGAATTTTAACCATTTTTCCAACTTTAAGATAAATCAATTTTATTTTATACCGATTTCCTTATCTTTGTATCAAACTGCTTTTAAATAATGACATAAGTGGAAAAATAAGTGTTTTTCTTGTTTGTTTGTTTGTAAGTGAGCTTGTTTGTTTGTTGCTTGTTTGGTTGGTTGGTCAGTCGGTCGGTCGGTCGGTCGGTCAGTTGGTTCGTTGGTTGTTTGGTTGGTTGTTTGGTTAGTTGGCTGGTTGGTTGGTTGGTTGGTTGGTTGGTTGGTTGGTCAGTCAGTCGGTCGATTCGTCTGTCGGTCGGTAAAAAATTTCTTAAGCTCGAAGGACCTTTTTATTGCATTTTCGAAATATAGTCGACTTGTTTAAGTCCAATGTATTTCTTTTTTTAATTAATGTGACCCATCACGCGAAAACGGGCAATCTGGGAAGTGCGAAAAGTGTCGACACTTGTCAGACTGCGCTGACTTTCTAGGGTCGAAACTTTTCGCAGTTTCCTGATTTAATGAATGTAAAATTATCAATCTACCTGAATGTTAAATAATATTTTGAAAGGCGACCTCTGTTTGGCCTTTTCTATATATATATTCTTATTTTCGTGTAAATAAAAGGAAAACATTAGGTATCCAGTACTTACATAACTTCGAGGTCGAGATTTTCAAATATATATTATATCAAATGTCCTAACAAGACATTCAAACCACAGAAGCATGTCGACTAAATTTCGATAACTTTTGACACCTTCTTTTGTTTTGTTTTAGAATAAGTAATCAAAATAATAAAAATTTAACTTTAGCATGTGACTTAGGTTTCGATATTACCTATAGATCATCATTTTCACGACCACATTTAAACTGTTTAGAAGATTTATGGAATAGTAAGGAATCAGTTTTTAATAAAAGGTACAAGTATATTTTTAATAAAAGATCGTCATAGTATCGAGCTGCAACGTATTAAGAGTTTGCTTATTAACTGTACATTTAAGGTAGACAATCCGAAATAAAAAATGTTGGAACCAGCTTGATGTCGGGAGACTTCGTTTTACATCGGTTTAACCAAACATTTTCGTTTTTACGTCATCGTCGTGGCAGTACTGAAATGACGTTCGTGCCTATACAATTATTATACTACTACTACTACTACTGATAATAATACTATTAATAATTATAAAGATAATCAAGATAATAAAGACAATGATAATAATAGTACTATCTTTATACCACGAAAGTAGAACATTGAGACATTTTTCAAATGAAAATAACATTAAAAAGTCTTTTTTTTAAAAGTTTCCTTCGTTATCAATGGGAAATGATAAATGGAATGTTAACAAGAGGCCCAAGAGGGCCTGTATTGCTCCACTGGCTTTAAAATCTTTTGACTTTCATTAAATAAAGCTTACTTTAAATGAATACATTAACACTCCGATATCTCCTAATAATGATAAACTGGTCCTGGTCCATATTTCACCAAATTACTCAATCACAATGAACCTGCAACCCTTTACCCATCTTATTAAAACATAAGGTTCAGAAGATGTCATTCAAAGATTTTGGGCTCAAAATAGGCCCCGTCTGCCACGCCCATATTTATGGACCAATCAAAATTTCTTGAACAATTTAGGTAAAAAGTCACCCAAGAAACATTCTGGTAAAGTTTCATTGGAATTGGCTGAGTGGTTCCCGAGGAGATATCGTTCAAAGATTTTGGCCTCAAAATAAGCCCCGCCAAGCCACACCCAAATTTATGGGTCAATCAAAATTTAGCAAATAATTTTTGAAAAGAGACACGCAAGGAACATTCTGGTAAAATATCATTGAAATCAGCAGAGTGGTTCAGGAGAAACTGTCATTTGAAAATTTCGGGCTCAAAATAAGCCCCGCCCTGCCACGTCCATATTTAAGGACCAATCAAAATTTCTTGAACAATTTAAGTCAAGGGTCAACCAAGGAACATTCTGTTAAAATTTCATTAAAACCAGCCCACAAACTACCTATCTTTGACTATTGCTGTAAAATTTGGTGGAAAAGTTCTAAGCATAGAACCTCCAAATTGTCTGTCCTTTAGAAAAAATTGTAAGCATTGTAAAATAATTGCTTCATTTCAAACGTAAGATAAGTCGAAATTCTTTTACGTAAAGAAATTTTGCTGGTAATTTTATAACCAAAGTTTATAACCTGTTTTGTCAATATGTACATTCCAGGACAATGTTTGTCTACCTGGAAACCTAATATTTTATGAGACTCAACAATTTCGATAAAAATATTAATTCAGCAATAAGCCGAACAAGTGCTGTTTGACTCGAGTGTTTTCTCTAAAGCTGACTGGTGATTCGCTAATACACCATTTTTATCCAAGACTGATACATGTACCAATTGTTTATACACATGAGGTTGAACAAATTTTGAAAGAGTCGACAATATTGATAACGGACGATATCTATTAGGATCTTCTTTTTCTGCGCCTTTTTATAATGGAAGAACATATGTTTCTTTTAGTGCATTTGTAAATATTCCCTTTGAAATGTTTTTGTTAATTATAGAATTTATTGGTAAGACGATTGGATCGCCACAGGATTTTAAAACTTTGGCACTAGCTCCGTCAGTTCCAGAAGATTTCGTAAAGGCACTTACTCTTGCAAAGGCACTTTCGACATTTAAATACTTTCAAAAGATATCTCCTTAACCAGTTGTTAAAACTTCTCATATATGTTGTTTCTAAAGCGCCCTTGGTAAGATTTACTTTTGACATTTTGACTCACAAGTGTTGTTTCTCATGCTATAAGGGACCTTAATACTATGTAACTTAAGGCGTGTATAAAACAGTATTTTCTTTTTCAGAATTCAATAGAGATTCTTCATTTTAAGTTTGTCGGCTTTTTTATCTGATATCTATCAAAGGCAAGACATATTATGTTTATGGTAAAGGTAAAATATCCCACCCTTTACAAAATTATGTTACCGCAATCTTTAATCTAAAATAGTGCTCTGGTTAAATCTCTTAAAGACGGTAAAATGATTTGTAAACTGTACGGGTAAGAAGAACCAACATATAAGAAGTACTGTACAAAAAGGGATACAACTGATATTCGGGACGTCAAGGTAAATGTCTTGCCCTTTAGCCATTTACTATTTTCAATAGGTCTTCCCAAATAGCGTTCAGTGATATACTATTAATAGAATCAATGATATGAATTTAAAACTTTGCTTGTGGCTAGAATAAGTAGAAATACAAGCATTGGTGTGTTTTCAATACAATGGTAAATTCAAAACGCAAATGATAGAACTTGAACCTGATCCATTCACACAAAGTATGAAAGTTCATGTGTGAGAAAACCTTACGATTTAAGACAACTTCCTTTTAAAAGTAATTTCCCCTCATTCATTTTATGACTTAAGATCATCATAAAGCATATAATCAGCGTATAATTGTGGAAGAAAGCATTGATGAAGCTTTGATAGAATGTGTTTTACTTTTTTCCTTTTTAGAAGCCAACTGATTGCAAACACTTCATAGTTTGTTCAAAAGAAAGAGTAAAATTTTTCGGAAACAGTCACCACAAAATAATTCACACAACACATGTCACAAAAAACAAAACCATAGAATGGAAACAATAATGAACGACATGCGAACGTATTTTGTTAGATACTCAGACAAAGAAATGATGTCGATATCCGACGCAACCAAAACGGTTGTCAAAAGTTATGTAAGAAGATTAAGTGAAAACAGCAATAATTTTCAAATAGAAGACACTAGTGATATCCTTCACGCCGGAAGCATGGCTGAAGAGACAAGGGTGTGGAAATTTGAAGAATTAGAAGATCTTAAGAGAGTACCAGTCATTGAATTTGATTTTTTGATAACGCTTGTTGCGGGTAATGGTGTTGACATCTTTTCCAGAAATTCTTGTGCTGGTCATGTGTATATAGCCAAAAGGATTGGATCTACATATCAATATATTGATCCAAAGAGTCTTATCAGTACATTTCAGTCTGAGCTTGAGGAAATCGGCAAATGCAAACATTGCAAAAGTGAAAGTTGGGAGGAACACCGAACAAAATCAGAAAATGAAATTATGTGTCAGAAGTGTAATAAGGAGGAATACGATGGGTATATGACCGATATATCGAACGTTGGTTGCTTTCGAAAGTAAAAGAACAAATGTAATTTACTTTTTAAATGGACAAGTCGATCTTTATCTATTCGAGTGAAGGATTGCGAGAAGCCCGAGAGTGGACCTCAGACGTTAGATGAAATATTCGTTCTTGTTGATTTGTTACCTTCTTTTAAGGTAAAAGGTAATGACTTTGGACCTCCTTTCATTGAACCACTTTATGCTGTCCCGAAATCCTGTCATTGTTGTGTCAAATCTGTATGTTGGAGAGTATCCTATTGGTTTCATGAAAAGGAGATTATACGAAACGCTAATGGAATCCACAAAAACGTTTTCAGGGCAATAAAAGTGTTCTCAAACATCGCATTTGCACAATCAAATGTAATATCGTCATACATTCTAAAGACGGCATTTTTAAAACATGTAAGTTCTTGTTCCAGTCAAGGATCCGATACACTTGAATGTTTGTCAAATATTTTGAACACTTTATCTGCATCTTTTGAGAACAAATATTTAGAGAATGTATTTACTTTATACAACATTTTTGGACGGTACCTTCTACTTAGCGATGTTTTTTTCCAAGAATGGAAATCGCATTTTGACCTGATAAATCGGTTTATACACCAGACTATTTTTCTTGGACATGAACTTGATATTTTGAAAGTATTGTATGCCAACCTTCGAAATACAACCAATATGTATCAATCATTGCTCGAGAGGACTGGGAAATCAGGTAATGTGTATGAATATAATGAAAGCGAAAGCAGGAAACGCCAAGCAGTGAGAGCCAGAAGAAGAATTGAGATAAATATATTTCAGAAATACAATCGTTACGAGCCATCTGATTTGACTACATCAGACATTGCACATACACAAACAACTGGTGCAAATGGAAATATTTGTTCAAACAATAGCAACGAAGGCAATTTAGAAACAGATCGATCTTTAAACAGTAGTCCAGTACTATCAGCTAAAAGTGACGAGGAAGACAGTATTTTATTTAACCATGATTTGCTACACGTCGAGGAGAAAATGCAGTCAAAGTCCGGAAGGAATATAATTCTTCCGGAATTACAGCATTCTGGTACATCTGCTTCAAAAAGAAGTTTAGAAAAGGACTGGAAGGGTGTGGACTTACTCAATGACTTTATAGAAGGAGAAAATGTCAACTTTTACATAGGTGCCTCTTTGAATAACACGAGTTTTGGGGAATCGCCATTTGGCGACGCTTTTTGTGAACCGTGTGTTGATAGAGAACCACTCACCAAGATTCCGTCTATAACAGAGACAGGTAATATAAGAACAGAAATCGACACCCAAAACACTTTATCGTTTGACGGATGGAATAAAAAACCACCATTGGTGTTTCATTCACCTAGCAACGTGTTTTCTTCAGGTCGGGAAAGAGACGATGCATTTAAATTTGATAATAGACAATCCATTTCTAAACATACGGATACATTATTTGAAGAAAGAATTAAACATGGTGATTTGAATCCTGAATGCGCTTCGAAAAGCGACATGTCTGTACTAAACACATTCATAAACGGAGAAAATGGTGGCAATGTTTAAGATTAATTTAAGCGTAAAAAAAGGTTCGAAACGTGCATCTTTTTAGATTTTTTTTTTCGGAACCGACCACGTGGAATAAATACAGCCATTTCTGTTTCCGTTTATTTTTTACTGAATGTCCCAGCGTATCTTCTCCAAATATGGTCCGGATTGAACCAAATGTGAAAACGAGACAACTGAACGTGCAGACTAATGGTTATCATATAGCAGTGAATGTGCACAAAGGACCTACGGACCAGAGACATTTTATGGATTTCGAGGAAATCCTTGAAGCATACATTACATATTTTTATTCATGAATGATCTCCTACAAAGTATATTTTATGCTTTTAAGGGATGAAGAGAGTATTTGTTTGTTCCATTGAGGGATTGAACTTAAAAACCTTATCACACTTTATGAATACGCGAAGCGGACCATATCCGCGTATTCAGACATGAGTTTGATAAGGTTTTTAGTTTAATTTTTCCATGAAATCAACTAATACTCTCTTCATGTGTTATAATCTAGTTCCCTAATGCAAGAACATAAAGATTTATCAATAAGAAATAGATATCTTATAGGACTACTTTATACGGAAGCTTACAAAATGGCTACGTACTCAAAACTATTTTCAATGAGGAATAAAACCAAATTTTTAGCCAACAAAAGTGCACGAATCTTGTATGACACAATAAAGATCGAATTATTTAGTGCTAGGATACAGTTTTCAACATACGATTAAATTACTCTTTCAAGTGATATATAGGGGTTCAAGTTTAAGGGAGAGATCGGGGATCGATTAAAAATTTGTCTATACCTTTGTAGACGAAATCGACCTTTGAGCACTCACTCAAACTCATGCACCTATACATTTCTGAAAAATATGTAGCGAATTCCAATTTTTTACACTTTTAAATCAACACGCAAATTCAAAAGATGAAATAAATAATATGGGTATCTATCAAAGGGAATACTTTGCAAAAGCCTTTATCATTTTGAGTCTCGTAATTTCGTTTTTCAATCACTTCAAAACATAGGAATTGTATGGACCAGGGAAAGTAGTCAGCCAAATATCAACAATATAATAATAATGAAACCATTTCATGTCAGCCCTTTCTCAAAGTCAAATGATGTCGTTTTAGCCCTTTCGGACTTGTTCAACTGAAGGCAGCCTTACGTCAAGGATGAAAACATTCACGAAACGTTTTATAAATGGCACCTCGCTTACGTGCAAAGTAAGGAATCATTTGAAAACGTTCACCAAAGACTTTTTTGCATCCTAAACGGAGGAAAGGTCTATGCGATATGTGAAGATTTTTTTTATTATTATTCATTTATTCTTAAATTTTAACTTGCGTGCAAAGCAGGGTATAATTTGCAAACAGTGTGCGCCGTTTTGTCATCCTGAACGCCATGGACCATCAAAATGTTCATAGTGAATCTCGTATTTGTCTATGCATTACTTTTTGTTAAAAAAAAGCACCGTTTAGTCATCCTGAGTGCAGGACTGGTTTGATAACGACCAAAGATCGTTTAGCGGAATTGAAGTTTACTTATCTATTTTCTAGACGCTTTTTCAAAAGGCGAAAACAATGTGTACTTTTTCTGCCAATGGAGTAAACTATTCGAAAGGTTAAGATTGTTTAGGTCGAGGTCTGAAGTTCCTAAAAAAAGGTTCGACGAGAACGATAATTTTTGACATCAACTTAAATTAAAATTAATGAAAAGGTTACCTAAACAAACTTTTTAAAACGTTTGTTTTTTGTACTTATAAATGATATGACCACGGTACTACTAATGACGTCATATTGACACCACGTTTTCATTTTCGGAACGATATTGGTAAGGTTTAATGGGGCTGTCACACCACCGCGTATCGCTCTTACATATGCTAACGTATGCCCATATGCTCGCATACGCTGATGTACGCTAAGCATTCGTTAGTCATAAGTCGTGTACGCTACAAGTACGTTTGTATACGTTGGTATACGTTCATATGAGCAGAAGCCCAAAAATAATTTTTAACATGTAAAAGATTTGCCTCTACTGACTGAAGGTCAAAAGAGCTGTGGCGAAGGCGTGTTTTTCGTCCGTCCGTCCGTTTACCCGTGTGTCTGTCCGTCCTTCCATACATTTTAATTCATAGTCGCATGAAGTAAAAAGTGTTTCTTTAATTAAGTACCAACATGTATAGAATGAGTGGGTCGTCGTAAAGGTCGTTCATTTGTTCGTGCAATCGAAAAAGGACTGGGTTCTTCAAGTTTTTTGACATTGAGAGTCAATGTGGCAGTGTTTACAGTTTTTCATCGTGTTCTCTTCAGATACACAGAAAAAAATTGAACTATCTATCGTAATGAAAGTTGCTTTTTAAATAGGTTCAGGTCCTTCAAGTGTCATGGGAAATGATAAATATCAAATCTCGAACCAAATATTCTCATTATCTCAATGTAGTCAACAGTTTACATTGAATTCTTCGACCATTTGTAGAATGATTTTATGTGAGCTATGAAAAAAGAGTGTGTTTCTTTCGAAGAAGAGCATGTTCCTCACGTATCTTGTGAAAAACACGCCTTGTGAAAAACTAAAACATCACTAAAGATTCTAATGTTTTTATCGGACTGTCTTCAAACTTGCACACTAGACTGATTTTTCCACAAATTTTGCTATTTATCAGGTCCAGCAAATTAAAACAAAAGGGGGTCATATTTGAATTTGATCTAAGTAGCATTATCTAAAATCTGGGCTTTCTTTATTGAGAAAGTCGTTTCTTCGATAACCTTAAGCCATGTAGTTTTATCTCATAGTCCTATCGGGCCACTTGCTTTCAATGGGAGTCAATAGACATAGTCAAATACCTCTTGGGTTTTCTAAGAATCTGATCGGCTTGGTGTCTACCGATAGACTCAGGAAACTCAGTCATAAGTTTTGTATACGTCATTTATACGCTTACATACGTCATGAATACGTTATTAGTTCGCTTGCATACGCTACCCGTACGTCGATATACGTTACATTGACGCTTACATTCGCTGGGGTACGTTTTGGGTTCGCTACGCATGCACTAGTCATACGTTACACTAACGGTGAACATACGCTTGTCATACGTCGAAGATGAAAATTTTGCGAGGGTGGTGGTTAAACGCTGAAAAGTTGTGCATATAAGCAGTATTTTACAAGCAGGGCATACGTTACTCTCATACGCTGTTGTGTGACAGCCCCTTAAAGACCATAAAGATTTTATGAGAGTATAAAAGAGTATAAGTAACAGTTTTGTTTCGAAACAATATACATGTACATTGGAAATAATTCTATCATTTATTCACTGAATGTTAGCCTACCGCTCGGAAGAAAACCATCAAAATTATTTTAACGTTTCAGCAGTAAGTAAGCTTATGCAAATGCTGAAATATTGAGTTATTTTCTTCTTGATTTGATTCTAATTGCATGCAATAGAAAATATATTCTAAATGGAATAAAAAAAATCAAAGTAAGGCAATACTTCCGAACGCTTGCTTATACACACTTGTGACCCGTCAAGCAAAAAGGGACCAACTTGAAACTCTGTAAAATGAATATTTGAAAAAGAAATTTTCGTCCACCATAGGTCAAGCAGAGGTCGCATTTCAAGAATCCTTGGACTGGATGGTAGACTGATCCTTCTAGATTCAGACAATAAGCACATTGCGAAAAGTCCCGATCCTAGTCAAGTTGCGCAATCCGCGCAGTTTGACTAGTATCGACAGTTTACGCACTACCTAGATGGTCCCTTATCACGTGACAGGTCACATATGTTTAGAAAGAATGTTATTGAATTGAGGAAATAATATCGTAATTGTGTGTTAGGCCTAGTTCAAATTCATTTTCCGTCTGTTTCACTTTAAAAGAAAGGCAATCTGCGATTATTCCGTTCTTTAGCTTTTATCATACATTAACAATGTATAAATGAAAAAAAATAACAAACATTAGATAGATAATTAATCAAAGCGAACGGTATTTAAGATGAATAGGTTTGAGTGAATCATCAAAGGCAAATTTTGCAAACACACATATAAATTATGTGCAATTTTATTAAAGATGCCTCTTTCAATGGGCCAACTTATTTCTCACCCCGGGCGGGTACTGTTGCCCGCATTATCAGAGTATCTCTCAGAAAGCGAGCTACCAGCTCTAGACTGGTCCAGATATCGACTATCAGAATAGCATAGAACAGGCTATTCTGATATTCGACAGTGAGACCAGTCTACACCCGACCCGAAAGCGGGCGAGAAATAAGTTGGCCCAATGCCTAAATTTGTAACAAGGGAGGTAATTCTGTTTAACTTGAACCTCAAGAAAGAAGTGATAACCTCCCTTTGAAAATGCGTCTATTAATGTTAAGTTTGTCTCTGTGACCAAACCAAACATCCTGTCGATACATAATTGGTAGATAAATTGCGTGCCCGCCCCTTGACCTGCGTCACAACGCACCAAACAGATATATGCACGTCATTAATGTGCGAAATACATGGCCACGGGCATGAAACAATCATCGAATCGTCGGAAGGCGAGGTAAACATCGTAACTACAGCTTTTCAAGCTGTAGTTACGGTGTTTAAGTCGACTTTAAGAACATTACCAAACATGTTTTAACAAAAAGACGGCAAATATAGAATCTCTACATTCATTTTGCTATAAATACGTATTAGATTTTTCAATCGATTGTTTAATTGGCGAGTGACAGTCTAAATTCATTCGGAACATCACTCGGCCATTTCCGTAAACTGCAACAGGCCTCAGATGTATGTAAGGCGGATGGGTATGTAACAAAATCGTGCATTTTGTTAGGCTGAAACAGTGTAAGAAAATCTAGCACTGTAGATTTATATATTTTACAGTAAATAACGGCTGAATAATCTTAATTTTTGAGAATGACGAATCATTCTCAAAAATTAAGGTTTTTTCAGCCGTTATTTAAGATTTTTAAGATATTAATATTAGGATACGATGGTTTCACGTCAGTTACTTAAACGAGTAGCGTTGGCGACGTCGAATGTTTTCATTCACAGTTTCGAGGGCTAACGCCATTTTAACTGACGTCATCGAGGTTTTCCAAGGTTTTCCCGTATTTTCTAAAAATAGTCCGTCTGTGTACATCCGAGGTTGATCGTGAGATTGGCCGAGTGGTGTTCCGAATGAGTCTAAATTACGGAGAGTTCCTCTTAGCTAATTTAGAGTGCACGTTCGATGGTTCGCGAATCATGTGACATAAAAATATTTTTATTGGACCATCATGTATACTTCTAAATGGAGGGTTATAAATACCGCTATTTGCGTTCATCGAAATTGGCAAATTTGTGATACTTTCCTTTAAAATTCATTCAAGACTCGCTACTCCCATTCATTCAATTTCATTTCGAAATAATTCCAACTTCAATTAATTTGTCAATTCCACGATGTCAAGGGTGACACGACGTTTCCAAACATGTCTTTTTTATTTATTTATTTATTTATCTATTTCTCTCTTTTTTATAATTTCAATCGTATTTTGAAGGGGAAAGGTCAATATGTCTTTCCTTGCGTGAGCAATGAATTTAGTTTTTTACTCTTTTACATTTCTTGGTTTTCAATGCAGGATAAACCGATCCTACGCCTCGCTGGTTTTTCATACAGATTTTACATACTTTAACTTAAGTTAAAAGTTGATTGGTCGGCGGTCTTCTTCAAACGGGAAAATGCATTTCTTTACAGAAAAGACTTCTTATCATTGAGTGTTTTAATGTCAAACTGATAATTTGTTTAAATTCCACTTTTTTCATCTAAAAATGCATTATAACTTTGTACCAAAATTCTCAGCTGGCTCGTTGGTCTAGGGGTATGATTTTCGCTTAGGGTGCGAGAGGTCCCGGGTTCAAATCCCGGACGAGCCCTACTTTTGTTCATAAATTATTATTGATATTTTTCCAGTTGAAATTTCATATAGTGTGATCAGTTTTTAGGTTTCATGTCTTCATAAAACCAGCAAATACTCTTTATCACTTCAATGAATTCGAATGAACTTTCTGAGCGAGATTTCTTTCGGAACGAACGAAAATAGTGATATTCTATATATTTATTACCACCCTTTTATAAATATATGCATGTCTAGTGTTCTATAAATATTTTTTTGTGTGTGTCTTTGCGCACCAATCCGTAGCTTCTAAATCCGCACATGCCAATAAAAATTCCACTTGAATTAATTGTTTTTGTGCTGTTAAGGAATAAGGGGGGGGGGGGGGGAGGACAATTTTGTAGGGTTTTAGGCGATTTTAGGGAGTTAAATGGTGCCGTGAATCGAACGCTACAGGTATAAGCCTATATTAGAATGCTGTAAGAAAATATATATAAGATCAAACAGATTACTAAAGAGTAGCTCCCATTACGCATATCACGCAAGTGCGTAATATAGTATACTCTTTCGAAAAATGTGGTTGATAAATGATAAAAAACATCGAAACTACAGCTTATTTAAGTTGTAGTTACGATGTTTTGATCATTTTCCAACGCGCAAATCATAGCTGAAAGGGCAGCAGACGGAAAACATTCATCTTTTGTCACATTCCACATATATCGCGTTTATCCTATATGTTCTTTGGTGGTGGCCTTCTAAGAGCGTATTTATTTCAAAATCCTAGTTATGCCTGTGGATTAATCAAATGGCAATCTAGGCACGGTCGTCAAACAATTAAACATATCTGTGATCACGCAAACGTTCGAGTCACGCTGATTATAGAATATACCAATTGCATGACGTCATTTACGTAATTGACACGTTACGAGTCATGTTAGCCATGACGGAACGCTGTCTTCTTCCTAATAAATACGTCAATTTTATCTGCATTGTTCCGACGTAGCACGTGTCTTAAATTAATTTGCCCATCCAAAATAAGGAAATTTCGCCTGTCTTGAATTACATTTTGTAAATTTATACAAAACGATTGTAGTACCAGAACGCCGCAACTACAGCTTTAAGCAAATTTATATTTTAGAAGTAACTTTACCGATAGAACCTGAATTCTAAAGCTTGTATTTCATGCCTAAAATCAATTCTAACTTTACAATTGGAATATGACGAAATAAGATTTTAGATCATTGACAAAAAAACCTAACATAATTAATTGTGTTTTTTTTTTCATAACTGTATGTCTAAAAATTGTTAGACAAATCAAAACGCAAGACATATTTGAACTGTTGACTTACGTCATTTCGGCCATTTTGTTTCCAATGCCTTCGAACTTTTAAAAATTAGCTTTTGTTATGAGGTCTTACGGTATAACGAAATTTTCATATCCAAGTCCTTATACTTTTTGAGACAAAAATCGACGACTCAGCTCGAAACAATTGTAACTGCCAATAAAAATATTGGCAGTTACAACTGTTTCTCGTCGATTCATCAAATGAAGCTTAATAGTCAAAGTTGTCGGATCTCAATAAGGGTTTCAAACAATTCACTAATGTAGTGGAAACGACCGCCTTTAATAATCTTTAAGGTAAAATCGAATTTGAAACAATCGCCTATGTTTGAGACAATGATTTGCGTTTTCTGGAAGGCAAAGGTTTCTAATGAAGTTCCACAATCGCGTTATTATGACAAGCTATTACTGTAGTATGTATGGGTTTATTTTCATTCAATAGAACCTTGCTGAAAAGTTATAGGCGAAAAGAAGGTAAAGGATTTTCAAAAGACGACAATCTTCAGGACTCTATTTATTTTTCTAGTTCCCGTCTTGCTTGAAACGGTGTTGAATTTCAACTCTTCTCCTCCCCCCCCCTCTCTCTCTCTCTCTCTCTCTCTCTCTCTCTCTCTCCCTCTCTCTCTTTCTCACTCTCTCATCCTCCCCATCTCTCTCTCTTTCTCTTTCCCTTCTTTCTTTCTTTCATTCTTTCTTATCGATTCACCAAACCTTAACTTTGTTCTCATTTGATCGACTTTATTACGTATATATCCTCGTTAACCAACTCTCGTGATTACGGGATTTGACGCGCAACGCGTGTCAGTACTAACTGGTTTTACAACCAATGAGTAATTAACAATGATGTATTAATTAGCCGAAAATGCATGGACTGTGCAATAAAATAATTTTGTACTGTAAACCAGTCAATTACCGGAAATAGATTTGACCGCTTGTTTTTTACTCGTTTAACAATTTGTAAATCACGGTTAGGGACGATTGAAATTGAAACAGGGGCGTAGCTTGCTGAACTTATCCCTTGCTTTCAGGATGACGAAACGGTGCAAACAGTTTGCCAATTATACCCCGCTTTGCACGCAAGAGCGCGTGCAAAGCGGGGTTTAATTGGAAAACTGTGTGCACCGCTTTATCATCCTGAACGCAGGGTAGAATGTACGCAAGTATATATATACAAAAGGCTTACTAAGAGGCTCAAATGACCGACGGATGCAAGGTGAAAGGGGTATACAGTTGGCTTCTATAGCGTAGCCCTCTCTCTGATAAGTTGGTGGAGCTTAAGGAATACCCCCACGGCATTTAGGAAATGGTTCTCTCTCTATTATATCTTCTTTTCGTTGTTAATATATACTCGTCTAAACTACACATGTATGACACCTTCTACAGCTTTCTATTTCTTGCTCCCCCTTTTTACAACACTATGTGTGAAACCCGCAATTAAATATTCGACTCCGTCGGGATTCGAACCCGGGACCTCTGTGTCCCAAAGCAAGTGCTCTACCACGTCGCTATAAAAGCTAGCTTGTACGGCAAGGCAGTACAAACACCCCTTATACCCAACCCGGCTACATACACCCCCTCGGCAATTAAGATTCTTCCACGAATCTTCTCAATTCAACATCATCAACTACCTCATCACATAACCACCACCTCATGTGGGTTATTTACGGTGGGCGCCAAATGTAACCCACAATTAAATTATTCGACTCCATTGGGATTCGAACCCGGGACCTCTACATCCCAAAGCGAATGCTCTACCACGTCGCTATAAAAGCTAGCTTGTACGGCAAGGCAGTACAAACACCCCTTATACCCAACCCGGCTACATGTGTATGCAATAGCATTTTTGCTTAAAGCTCGCTTCAAAGTTATCTTTAAATAAGTCTCGAAATCTTGACAAGTGGAATGTCGTCATAATGATGCGATTCAAACAAATATTTCAATGAAGTTATCGTCTTCATTCTAAAACATCGTAAGTGACTATTGGTATTAAAGACACTATTTTAAAATATCTAAACACAGAAACGAGGTCATTATCGCAAAAAAGCTAATTATTTATCTTCCGCTAGTATTTTTAAAGGTAAATGACGCCATCCGAGGAACCATGAGGGAAAGCCAATTTCAATTTTTCTCATCAAGGGTGTGCTACCGTAATGGAAAATCAAAGTACTGGCAGTACTGTAGGCCAGGATTTGAAGACCAGAAGGGAATAAGGAGAATGCGTAAATTTGAGCCTATGTAACATAACCGATCTCATGCATGAGTCATCTACTTTATCTATGTCCATATTAACCTAGTCCTGCGTCCATGAAAGCTACTTTCACGTATACGCTTTTATCCAAAAACACGCACTAGACAGCCTCAAATTATAATGCAATAAAAGACATTTGCAATTGCGTAAGCATAATCACGAAGGCTTCGCCTTATCTAAGTCTTGTCCAATAGTCGGCTTTGAAAACTCCACCTCTTGTAACTCCACCTTTATTCGCCCGATGTAATAGCTCACAGAGACCGCTTAATATGGTGTCGACCAAGATTGTCTCGTAAAAAATGATATTAAGAGACCTCCATTACAATTTAACAGCTTTTGATGCTTTTGTGAGCATTGGAATGGCTCCAATTTGACATATTGGTGGCTATTGCATATCATTTTGAAACAACGGAATGGCGTTATTGAACACGACGGGGAATCCCGTGACTCTTTTTTTTTCTTCATATTTTTTCAGTTGTTCTGTAAATACTTTACCGATTTGAAGCAGAGATGACAGGCAGCAAACCATCAGGAATATGCTGGATGTGGTAGATTTTTCGAAACTCTGCTGATAAAAAAGTTATTGACGACCAAATAATTTATACTTGGTCGTTAATAACTTTTTTATCTGCATATCTTAAATAATCTTTCCATCCAGCAAGTTCCTGACATTAAACCACTTTCTCCGATTCAAACCGAATTCAAATTGGACACATATAAACAGAATTATTTAAGATTTTCTGCAATTGTTGGGTCCCGTGATTCTCCGTCCTGTTAATACACCTTCTAGTAGACATGCGGGCTGTTGATATAACAGGGTTTTCGCACGCTGTCGTAAATTCAACTTGATTTGTTCTGTAGGTATTGGGTTTAACATCGTTACAGCTATATCGCGCGGCTGGCGCGCCCACTTATTGATTCCTGTCTTCACCCACACCAGTACAACTACAACATTTCATCCGAGCCACCAGCTGCTCATCCCACTTACGAGTACTTATTATAATATGCTGATTGATGGTAGACAAATGACTCGTGTCACAATGACATTTGTGAAATATCGGATGAGAGTTGACTGAGCAGGTCCGAAGTCAAGACGGTATCTACCGTTTGATAAAGGCGGTATATAGGACATTTAGCTCATTCCACAAGGGACTTACTTTTCTGCCCAGAGACCAAGTATCGTAAAAATAGACATTTTCCTTTCATCCGAAAGTGATTGCGTCTCGATGACATCGCCAGTCCGCAATGACTGCATAATGAAGGCTAACTTAACTCTACCATTGATATACATGTAGATAAAATGTTGAGCAGTTTTCATCTATAGTAACTAGTGTTATCAGTAGATTCGACAATTCTAATTGGACACCAAGGAAAATATTTCTCTTTGAAAATAGTTCCTGAAATATTTCTTTTGACCAATCGTTTATCATCAAGAAAAATCCTTGAGAAGGATTTACTGGACTTAAACAAACAAACATGAAATATTACAGTCAACCTCTTTATAAACAAAATTTTCATTGCATATTCACAGTATGGGTTTAATACGCAGTGAGCAGCTGGCTGTAGTCAAAATACTTTGGTTGTTGTTATACGCTTAAGTTCCTGGTTTGCAATATCGAAGGATTGCATGAAAATGTCCATTTAGTTGCATTTTATGACGCTTTTCTTCGTTAATAGCTCCTTCAATCTATCAAAATAACATTTCCTCAATCATTTTTGTATCTTTGATTGACACGTATGTCCATTTATGTCAACAAGTTCGATTTGTAAACAGGTTAATTGATTAAAGTATAAGAGGTTAGCAATTTGCAAGATCTGTAGCCTGAAACAAGCTGGGTGGCGGGCAGATAGAAGCATAGTTAAGGCATGGGGAAGGCAGGCGGATCAAGGGGTGAAGACTTTGAGTCAGGTTCAACCTAATAATTTTTGAAATATACTTATAATGTCGAAAATTTTAAAGTAATCAAAGTATTATTTGGTCTTTATGTTAAATATCGTCAACACAGCTTTTATCAGGATGCAGTATGTTATTTTGCTTTCATATAGGAAAATATTACAAGATAATTAAATGTCCTCCGCTTTGACCCCCCCCTCCCCAATGACTACATATCTATCTTTAATAAAAACGAACGATAACTGGCGTTTAAAATAAGAGAAGGGTTTGTTAGGATGTTGCTGACATCGTTGCCTGTGCTTGTCATATTCTCCGAAGACTGACCTGTCTTCGGGACCGTATCACTTATCCAGATTGGGATAAATATTACTACCTCGTTCGCATAACTCCGTATTCTATCTCCAAAAAGTAGTAAATGAAGAATTTCAATTAAAACTTCATTTTTGTGGAAATCAAACTTAATTTTGCCTTAAATTAATTGACAAAATTATTGGTTTAAATTGCGAAAGTATATTTTTTTTAAAAAAAAGAAAAGTTGTTTGCTTGATATCTATTTATACTGTACACAGTTTCTTAATATAGATTTTGGGGAAAACCGATAAAATTGAAGCATTTCATGGCCGCTGACATTTTGAAAGTAGTTCGACGGAATCGGCCGAGTTGTCACGAATAACACTACCCAGAATGCTCAAATCAGATAGGTCAGTATTTGAAAAATGCCACCTATCGGAAGATAACGTTCTGACATCGATTGTAAGCTTTTGTGACACTCGACTTAATTTGAGCATTTGACTTTGAGTCGTGACCTTGAACTCATTGTACGAATTTCCATATGACAAGCAAGGGTTTATTAATCCGTTTACATTATTTTCCAAATTCATCGAGTTGTGAGGATAAGAACCTATTCGCGCTGTATGAATCCTTTTCGAGTGAACAAAAAAGAAGAAACATGAAATTAGGCTTTAAATTTCAAGCATCCACAAGTCTTACACTGTATGACATCAAACAAAAAGCAAGTAGTCGTCTCTGGTTTTGAGAAATTTTGACTGAACTTTTTAATCGCACGAATACACAACAGTTGTGAACTTTAAAGTTTATTCATGCAGATATGAACACAATCTATCAATCAAACAGTATTCATGGTTCACATACAAAAATCTGAAATGAAAGTATAAATGTGACCCGTCACGCGAAAAGGGATCATCCGGGAATTCTGTAAAATAAATTATAGAAAAAGAGATTTAATCCACTTTAGGTCAACCAGAAGTCGCATTTCAAACTTTCTTTCACTGGGATGTAGATTGATCATTTTAGATTCAGAAAATAAGCACGGTGCAAAAAGTTTCGACCCTAGTCAGTCTGCGCAGTCTGCGCAGTCTGACTAGGCTCGACACTTTACGCACCACCCAGATGGTCCCTTTTCGCATGACGGGTCACTCAAATAAACTATTCGGGTTACAAGTGTAATATACAATGTCTAAAAACTCGAAAAAGGAAATTGAGCAAAAGGACTTCTAACAAAACTCTTTCAATTTCATGACTAATCCTGCGTTCATGATGACAAAACGGTACAAACGTTTGCAAATTTAACCTCGCTTTGCGAGCGCATTTGTGTGCAAGGCGGGAAAAAATTCAAACGTGTTGCACTGTTTTGTCATCCTTAACGCAGGGTAAGTGACGTTCACGTTGCAGGAAAGTTTGCATCGAAACTTGGCTTATTTAGAAACTTAATTTAGTCAAAGAATAGCTCGAGGTTAGGTAGGTTGGTGACAAAATGCTTGGCACTTTTATTGGGACGTTTTACGCCATGGCAGCTTCAGAGGAATAAGGGTGGACTTTGAAAGTGTTTACCGCTTTCAACTTCTAATTGCAGTTTTAAATTGAATCAGGTATTTTACTTTGTCGGCCACCGACGATAGGACATTATTTGGGTATCTGTTGGTAGACCGTCGTCATAGCGCAGTTGGTAGCGCGTCGGAATGTCAACCTTTACGTCCCGGGTTCGATTGCCTACAGCGGCACTCGTTTTTTTTCCCTCTATTTGTCTACCACGAAAAGGTTAATAATCGTGGATCTATTCGGGGGAGCAGCTGGAAGCTGATAAAGAATGCAATGGTAGTATTGGTGTAAAAATACGAGTAATCTATTGTTAGGTGCTCCTGCCGTCGCATTACAACTGAAATATTGTTAAAAGCGGCGTAAACCCCCATTCAGACAAACAAACAAAAAATGTACACGTATCTATATTAAAAGGTAATTTTTTTCACGATTATCCAGAGGCATTTTTTGCAACATATTGTGATGTGAATTAAACATATGTTACATGTTATGTTCTCTCCGCTGCTAACCCTTTCGAGTGACAAAAGTCTTAAAATGACCATGCTCTATTTGAGCGACGAATGGTTTCAGTGTCGAGTTCAGTGTACCTTACCTCTTTTTTCCTTTCTTTCTCACACCATTACAACCACAACCGTTTGCATCCTAGGAACCAGCCCTGCGTTCAGGATGAAAACGTTAACGAAGCGCTTTCGAAATGATACCTCGCTTTGCACGTATGTGAACGTACAAAGCGGGGTGTCATCTCAAAGCGCTCGCAAAACGCTTTTACATCCTGAACACAGGGCAGTTTCTCATCCCTCTTAGGCGTTTTACTTATGATACGCCAATTGTTGGGAGACAAATGACTCGTATCATACTGATTTTTGTCAAATGTCATATGAACGTTGGCCGAGACGGGGTGCGAACTTACGACCCAACCATTGGCAGCCGAGTGCTTTAACCATAAGCTAGCCATGATTTGCGTTTTAAGCATTGTAACTTCAGCTCTTCTGAAACTAGTATGATTATTCAAGCTTCCTGTATGAAAAGCGCACTCTCCGGTTGATCTCTTCTTGAAGTAATCTCTTTTCAAATATTTGTTTGACAGAGATACTTAATGATCTGCTTTTACATACATTACGGTTCTCGAATGTATTCAAATCTAGTAATCTGTCACCCACCAACTGGGAACTCCGTAAAATAGGTGAAGAAAATGAGATTGGTTCCAGTGAAATTCCAGCGGAGGTCGTTTTCAAAATATTCTAACATTGTTTTTTCAAGATTCAGAAAATCATCTAAGTGCGAATGTTTGGACCCTAGACCGACTTCGCAGTACGCTAAGTCAGACTCAGGTCGACACTTTACGCACTATAATTATACTTTTCACTTGACACGTCGCCTATCTCTGCAATGAAAAGTAGAAACTGCGTGATGCATTTTTTTATCGGCTATTTTCGTTTTTTCTCGGACGAGGTCGTGTCACTTCGGCATCACCGAATATTACCTTTTTCGGCTTCGTTTTGGGTTTTTGTGAGGTCATTTGTTTCCGCTGGTCGATTTCCGTGATTTCTGAAGATAACGAAGATATTCGAGAAATGACGATGTCGGACCGATTTCAAATTTGTGCATTACATTGTAAATACCTCAAACGACGGGTTTTCTTATTATGCCCTTTTTGATGGCCCTGATAACGATTCTAGTACAAATATGACCCGTCAGTCGAAAAGGGTCTACAGTCAATCTTGCTTAATCGATCACGTCTATTAAGCGACCGTTTTTATTAAGCGACCGTTTTCCAAATCCCGTTCTCCAAAACAAAATAGCTGAAAAAGTACATATTACTTGTCAGATAAAATTGGAAATGAATTCTATGTTGATAGAACGCATTAGAATCGTCTTATTGGGACGATTCTTTTGAGTTTTAACAACTTAGGATTATAAAAAAAATAAGCAATGACATACACATTCAATAAAAAAAAAATGATAATGACTTGTAAACAAAACGTGAACCAAGCGACTATTTTCTTAAAGACCGCTTTTTGGTGGTCGCATTAGTTGGCGCTTAATACAAGTTTTACTGTATATGGAAACTTCGTACAATTAATATTTGAAAAGAAGTAAGGTAGTGGCGAACAAAAAAAGAATGAACACGCTTTTTCTGTGCTCACAAAATCTATTAACATGTAAATATAATGTGCTTTGAATAAATAAAAATGATGATGTATTTACATGAACAAAATAAATTAACGGAAGAAAATGAAAATGAAATAAATAAATAACATGACTGACGGCAATGTGTGTTTCACATTTCATGATGATTGATATGCAACAAAAACAAATATGTAAATAAATAAATGCATCTCTTTTAGATCGGATTTCTAGTTATAAAATATGGAATTATTTATATTACAAAATAAATATGGACTATTTTGATATGCATTTGTACGTTTAAAAATAGTTAATTCTCTGTTTGCTCGTTTAGGAGACATTATGAAAAAAGTAATCATTGTGGGAAATGAAAAAGTTCAAGGTTTTGAATAGCAGCCCGGTACGGGTCGTTATATGAGCCCTAATTTTATCCCTTTTCGCCTATTTATTAAGTTAATAATATTGTAGAGGGTCAAATTCGGTTCTCCTATACAGTTAGCAACATCGTGAAATTGACATTTATCCCTATAAAATACATTCTAAGTCGTTCGCTCAGCTCATTCGATACACTAAAAGATCACTCCAACCACTCAAAACGCTCCGAAACCATTCAAACCTATTCACAACTTTATTGAATTCGACCATTCCGTTATTTCATTGGGTTGCGTTCAATAGGATGCGACAAATTTGGTCCCTTAGTCACATAAATCTTTACAGAAAAAGTATAGTATATCGAAGGGCCAGTGCTACACTTTTGTAAGTGCCTATATATTTATAGGCACTTACAATAGTATATCACTGACTCCTCGATATTTTTGTTTATAGGCAAGACATTAGCCCTTCTCCAAATCCAAATGAACGGAATCCACGCTGCTGTATTATCCCTTTTCATTTCATTTCAAGTTTTTCATCCCACTCGTTCATTTCATTCCGAAATCATTCAAAAATCAATCACCTTGTCAAATACTCGATGTTCCTAACTGAATGTTACATCTCCTTGGTTGATTCTAAATACCTTACAAATAGCTGTAGTTTTTGAAATACTGACTGGTCAGCAATGGTATTTATTCTGAAAGTGATATTCAACGGGATTTACTGCTTAGCCTTCAAGACATTAACTCTTGATAAAGATTTTTTAAAAGGATTATGCTTATCAAGGAGCAATTGTATGCTTTGTAAACTAGCTAAACATGCAAACCCGCTTACTAGTGGTCAAATCAACACTCTTTTCAGATGGTCGGATGTCTGAATGGGCAGCAATGGTCGTTTAGATAAATTGGTTTCATGTTTGTGTTGGAGTTGTTATTTGTGACAGAATCGATGACGTCATCACAACTGGAAACTCTTGAGATCATGTAGTACCTGTTCGCGTGGAATGTTTGTTCTTTTCTGCGAAGGGAATTTTATAAGTATCTCGGGAAGAAATACGTATAGTACTATCTCCTGTAATTTCTAGGTAGACATCTTCAGGTCGACGTATTCGGTATTGGTACCCGTTTTCCAGCGACCACCTCAGTTTCCACGTCAACAATTACTTCAACGGAACCAATCTGGCTATGTATAGTGTAATCAACATTTATCGATCGAAATAGATTCATCACGTGATGTATAATTTTGTAATCCCGTTGGTATCGCTCCGCGTTATTTTCTGGAATTCCAACAGTCGGTCGTATCAGCGGAAGAACAACTCCGTTCTGTCTTTCTTGGATTGCGTAATGTAAATGACAGAAGAAAGTGTACATTTTGTGTTCCAACACGGATATTTCTTGAAAGTAGTTCGGTGAAAATAATGACGTCTCTTCGTCGAGCTTAACTTGTTCCACAAAATGAATAGCTGTAGATACCCGGTTGTAGTCTTCTATTAGGTGTGTGAAAAACTGGAAAATAGGAAAAATATGTGTCACGTCACAAAGAGTACCATCCGAAAACCCAGTAAAGTAGAATGATAAAAAAATAATTCTAGAAGGGGTCAATAGGATGTCGCATAGCAAGTTTTGCATTCCTTTGTGTCATTCTTGATTCGAAAATCAAACGATTGCTTAAGGTAGTGGACCCGTAATAGTTCCGCAACATTTGGGAACTCATAATCTTTCACAATATTAACCGAGGTTTCCTAATGAAAATCATTAGGAAACCTCGATGAACACTGTTAAAGTTCATTACTTCCAAAACGTTGCGGAACTATTACGGTGCCACTACCTTAAAGTCTCGATCCTAGTCTCGATCCTAGTCTATCCGTCATGTTCACTCACACAGTCTGACTTTGATCGACACTTTACTCGCTACTTAGATAGTCCCTTTTTTGTCTGACGGGTCACTGATATATATTCATTGTAGAAAGAAAATGGAAAAGTAGAAAATATGACGGAAATAAGTAATGCAGATTTATGCCTTTCGATTTAGGCTTCAAAACGGGTAAAATTAACCAAATCTGGAGAAAATATTTTTAAAAGATGTATTTTTTGAAGTTTTTCAAAATTGACTGCTGGTTACAGGTTCAAAAACGAATATTTATCAATTAAAGGTAAAACTAGGAGAAAAAACTAGAAAATATGTCAGTAATCAACATAAGAAAAGTCTGGGAAGGAAACGTCTTGCATAAGGTCGTTATTTTTCCTTATTCTGAAGCCATACTAATTATGCGAAGTTTTGATTTTAATAAAAATGACTTATCACGTGAAAAGAGACGATCCCGGAAATCTTTTAGTTACACGTGGCTCGTCACTTGAAACAATCTGTCCAGAAATTTTGTTTAATTCTATTTTTCTCTAGACTTCCGACTTAAAGTAAACGACAGCGTGAAATTGGCAAGATGAATGAATCTGGAACGATTTTGAGGGATTTGGTTCTTTAGAGAATGTTTATGTAATATCCATATATAATATAGATAAAAGACAAAAACAGACCATCAAAGGAAAAAATGATAGAAGGTTTTTTACTTTTATTTAAGTTTTGAGAAAAAAAAATTGGGTCGGCTTTCTAAAGAACCAGACAATAAAAAAATATTGGCCTAAGTATACCGTGTATGAACTATAAATGTAGTAGTATCACAGACTGAAACCAGCCCTATGTTCAGGATAACAAAACGGTGCATACTGTTTTCAAATTTCATTCCGCTTTGCACTTAAGTGCATATGCAAAGCGGGGTATAATTGGCAAACGGTTTGCGCCGTTTTGTCATCCTGAACACAGAGCAAATTTATAAGCAATAATTTGCCAGAAATTATTACTGAGGTACAAAAGAGCACAGGTTAAGTTTAAAAATCCTTTTGAAATGTTAAAAAGAATTTTAAATTGACAATCATTCCGATCAAAACCATTCTAAATCGCTCACTCAGCGCTCCATTCATTCGTTCCCAGCACTCACTCAAACCATTCAATAACGCTTCAAACTTACAAAAAATGATAAGATTAAAAACTACAATCAAAATAAAAATCGCTAGAAAAAATACGTGGTTTCACTGGCTTTATTGAAGCTTGTTAGCGTATGATGGGTTCTGGAAGACCTAAAAGCTATGTAAAGGACCAAATGCACTTTTTATTAAAGGGAGGTAATAAATATAGCTAATTTTGTTCAACCTGAACAAAATTTTCGAGATTGGATTACCTTCCATAAAATTCACCAAAAACTCACTCCACACACTCAGTCAATTTCATTTTAAAATCATTCAAAAATCATTCACCTTGTCCATTTCACGAACTGTACAAACCTACCTCTGTTCGTTGATTTATGACATGTAAACTCGGAAATCCTTGTAATGTGGAATTGTCTAAAGTTTGTAGGAGATCTGGGCCTTGTATTCTTTCTGTTGCCTGTAAAATGATGAGATACTTTTTTAGAAAGCTGTCAATAAACGATTTGCTTCATAGCTCAGGGAAATGCAAGTTGAGTTCCATTAAGTGCTTTATATACAACATTTTTGGACAAACATAAAGCATCATTTTGATTGAATTCTAATAATTTATATCTCCTTTAGTCCGTTGTTTTTTTCAGAACAATATTGAATAATTTATTTTTAGACGGTTCCCGGTTAATTTTCATGCAGTCTGAATTAGTTTGCTAACAATGTCATGAGTGCGCCAAGAAAAGAATCAAATCAGCCTGTGAATCAATCAGCTAAGGAAAAGATCCTCTACCGAGAATCGAACTCTGATCCTCTAAGTCAAGAATCTGACGCTCTACCTCTGGACCACGGAGCTTCATGTGCATAGATGAAAGTAGAATAAATTGACCGATATACGATATTTCCTGTACATTTCATTGCATAATGATAGGTTGTGTGTTTATTGCTAAAAGCAATAGTTCAACTATTACATTCCAACTCAATTCAAGCATTTATATGACTTCATTACAACGTGCAAACTTTCGGTTTCGAGCGATTTTATATTTTTTCCTCTTTGCGGTAGGTCATTCCCATAAACTTTGAACTTTTAGCGAATCACATTTGTTGTTGCAGTTGTACTGATCGACACAATAAATCTGATTGGTTAAAAATAACTTCTCGTTAAAACTCAACCAATGATTATCTTTATTCAACGTTTACCTTCTATTGGTAATTTGTTTATTTTAATGGAGTTCTACGTCGCTTTCAACAATCTTTCCGTTATATCGCGTCGACTGGAGCACCTAGCAATGGATTCCTGGTCTTTCCCTCGCCAGTATTACCAATACACCCCTTCCTTAACACCAGCTGCTATCACACATAGGTCTACGATTATCAACTTATTGGCGAGAAACAAATAGTCGGAAAAGCTAAGTGCCGTCGTTCTTTTGACGAATGGGAAATTTTAAATCCAAGCCCAACTTCGAGCCTGGCTATCTCAGCTGTCAAGGATTGGGCTGTCATCCTAGGGTCGCGAGTTCGAACTCCGCTTTCGAGGTGGCTCGTATGAAATTACGTGGTTGAACTTGTGTGATAAAACGTTAGGAAACCATATGTAGGTGCAACAACTGACGCGATATAATTTTCGAAATGTTGTAAGTGGCGTTAAACCCCATGCAAAAAATTAACAAAGGAAATCAGTCCAAAACAAATGCGTACATCCCTCACCCTCAAAAATCTCCATATCTTGAAACAGTTGTATCTTCAATTCTTAATTCTTTTATATAGTTTGCGGCATGCTTATTTCTATCTTGTATGTAAAGAAAGAACATCTGCTCTTTCTCTCTCTCTGCTTTGTTGTTGTTGTTGTTGTTTTGTTTTTGTATTTTAATTCTTAGTATTTTGGTTTAAGATATCTTATTATACGTACGTATTTATTTCTTAAACGTATAGCGTCTGCCTCAACTTCTAACGAATGTATTCGCAACCTTTCGGCTATCGTCGAGTCTGGTTCCGGGGCTAAATGCGAGTCTGTGAGTACTAATGGATTTGTTTCTGATGGACGGGAACCAGCGCATAAAGCTTCCAAACGGCTTATACTGACCGGAACTGTGGAAACGGGAACCATATATATCCAAACGAGGTAGAGCGAGTTTGCTGAAACTAGGAAAATAATCAAAACTAAATTTTTTGGTATACAACTGCGACCCCGTACAGACATTGCATAAATAAAATGGGCCAGTGCGTGACATTTCCAACAATTTCACATGTCGATGGCTCAGCGCGAAACAGTTGTAACTCCCTATAACCATATAGGGAGTTACAACTGTTTCGCGCTGAACCATCGATGTGTTTAATACACAAACATTTAGAAACTTGGACTGCCGAGAGAGGGTTATGACCTTTTCTACCTCCCGAGCGCATAGTGATGACTCTGGTCAGCATATGTGGATGCACAGGCTGACCCGATACTTTACTCTGTGGTTATATGAATTTGTCGGAAATGCCACGCACTGGCTCAAATTCATGTAGATCTACTCTAAAATTGAACGGAACCAGCTCAACCCAACACAGAGTAGTGTTATTTCTAGCTTTAGCAAAAGGGGAAACTTTACATGACTTACTGAGGGCTGAAGTGTCATTCTGAAACAATATAGAATAAAAAAATTACTTTAAAGCTGCTCCATCACAGTTTTTCATAGAAAAAAATAAACAAAACTTGTTTTAGATTTGGAAATGTGTGTATATTTAGACGATTAAGAATGGCCCAATGGCATTGGCACTAAAACAAACATATTTCAATAATTTTGTAACTTTTTTTAAGCGGCATGATCAATAAGGGATCCAGTCTATTTATTTCGAGTCTATGAATTACAAAATCATTATTTCCGTGAATAATCTTTCATTTTTACTTGTAATTATTTGAAGTCTCCAGCTGTCAAATATTTCTACCTTCATCTTTGATTGAATAAGACAAGCATGCGGAATTAACATGTGCGAAGAGTTTGCTCGAAATTGAAGAATAATTTCTAAGGCGTTAGTAGTTGCTTTATTTTTCAGAGTGATTTTCGCTTAATTCAGGAATATCAGTCTTTCTTTCCATGCATTACCAGATTAAATCTTATTATTTTAAAGGCTTCAACATAATGAGGTCGTTAATTCCAATTAATTTTTCAAAAAAAATCAAAACGCTCACTTTCCAGATCTGTGAAAGAGCAGCTTTAACACTAAACTTGAAGGCAATTTGCGTCGGTTTATGTAAGGTTCAGCACCGGATGTCTGTAAAATGAGGGTTTTATTGGCGATCAAAGGACAAAGGGGTCGATTCACAAAAATCATAAAAATGAAAGAAAGTTTATCGGTGATGTTTTGAGTAACATCCCTTGAAGTTTTCGTGCTTAAAGACGTTCAAATGTCAGGAGTGACCAACGTCTAAACTAAACACTCATAATCGTCTTGCAGTTATCCTTCCTTTGGTGAAATGAATGAGAAAATATGCGATGCTTAACACCGAGCACGTTAAAAAACCATGGCGGATCTCAGCAGTAGTTTCGTCATGTACCCTTGCACTAACCCCCGCAACAACTATCTGACTTCTGGGGGCGTCACTCGTATTGGGCATGAGCTACGGTTGCGATGATAGTTAAACAGAAATACACAAATTATATAGCGCAGTGGTTGAGCGTCAGACAATCATTCAAAAGATTGGCCGAAAATTGTTATCAATACCTCATGAACAAAAATTTGATGACGCATACATATTTTTCAATTAATTTCGCAATGCAAGGAGAATATTTCCTCATTTTAGCCAAAAAAAAGTGGAAATGAAGATAATACTTGTTTTATTCATAGAAGGATGAAACCAAAAGCTCTATTTTTACTTATATATTTAATCCGCTTTTGGATTTTGGTTTCATTCCTCCATTAATTTAAGAAATATCGTCATCATCTCATTCATATAAATGCGAGCCTCTCGCAAATAAGGGCCATCTCAGAACTCAATAAAATATATATTTGAAAAAGAGATTGAATCCAGCGGAGGTCACCCGGGGTCATTTTTTCAAAGCAAATTATATTAAGGAATCGCAGGCTCAGCGCGAAACAGTTGTAACTGCCTATAAATAAATTGTCAGTTACAACTGTTTCGCGCTGACCCATCTAAATGTAGAATAATCAATCTAGATTCAGACAATATACGGAGAACGAACATAGTCTACCCTAGCGACCCTGCGCAGCACGCGCATCCTGCTCATTTTTGCACTTAATGGATAGTTCCGTTATCGCCTGCATAAATACCGGGCGAACCAAACATAGAATGTCACAAAGTCCATATCGCTTTCTCAAAAGCTATTGGTTGGATTTATTGTTTAATACAAATAAGGAAGTGATTTGAACCCAGTCTGTTATGTCATTTTGAAACATTTCTTGGGTTTCATTATAAATTATTTCTTTTATTTTGAAATTATTTCCTTGAAAAAAGAGTGAACTAGTTCATAAGGCGTATAATATTAAGCAAGCACGCCAATCTTTTTTAGGTCACGTTGGAATATTTGCCTTCGATTTTATACTTGGTACATCGCACGAAAAACAAATTGGAAGTGGAATGGGGGCGTAGTGTTTGAGGAATCAGAGACTGACCTTAGTCTACCCATCTAATAATTTGAAGCTTGGTCTGTTTACTTCAGACGGTACATCGAAAGGGATGTCAGTCGTGGGAAGGAATTGATTGAATAGGGTTTGCCATTGAGAGGTTGCCATTCTTATAAGTGATTGTTAGATCATTGCATTCAAGAGATGAAGAAAGAATCTGTTGATTTCATGGAGGAATGAAACTAAAATCCTTTTAACACCTTTTAACAATGCATGGATTCATGCATAACTGTGATTAAGTTTTCAGGCCCATACCTCAACGAATCCAACAAATGCAATCTTCATATTTTATAATTTAGTTTAAAGAAGCAAATATGTTATGATTTGTGAATTATGAAGCACAGGACTACAAGCTTACTTAATAAGTGCGTACTCAAAATCCTTTTCATTTGGGGAAAAAATTGTTTTCAGACTGAACAAAAATGGTGGCATCATAAGGAATAAAAACAATTTATACTTAAATGTAGATAATGTAGTTTAACTTCATATGTAAATCTTTTACTATTTCCCCTTTAGTTTGAATGTCTAATGTTCTTCCGTGTTACGTGTATTTTCCTCATGCCTGAATGAAATATTTAAACAATCCCCGCGGAAATATTCCCAACATAGTTGTCGCTTCTTGATGGATCAGTTCATCGCAATTAGTCATTTTGATATTATACAATGTATTATTGTCAAATTGAAATTAGACAATTTCAATGAAAGGAGACCTTCTCTAATTCTTAAATATAGACCATTCTAAGCTCCGCAGGTAAACCAAAAGTCGTATTTCAAAAATAATTCTATAGGCAGATAGATAGGATGGTTCTTAGCTTAGAAGATTTCCTCAGAACGAAAAGTTCCGATCAATGTCAGCCTATGTTGTACGCGCAATCTGACTATGGCCAATTCTACGCACGTCTTAGATGTTGCTTTTTTGTTTGGCCGGTCACCAATATACTTTGGCAATTGCAATTTCAAAAAGACTCTTTGTTTGAATTGTTTCCTTTTAATGCTTCCCTTTTGGGAATTTAATTCGAATTCTCTAAATATGAGGTTTTTGCTTTTCCCTTTTTAAAGTTTAATTCCCCTTAACGTGTGTCTAATACACGTACAGGTCTCCGATAAATGGTCACTGGTGTGCAACAAAGAAATTTTGCGGAAGAGCACTTTGCTATTCCATAAACCAAGCTTCCTTAAGCCTAATAATCCTTTATTTGAAAGGCGTTTTGCGACACTTCGAACAATGCCTGTCTATGAGCAGTGGTCACGTGGTCAAAGTTATTCGACAAGCTACGTGTATACAGTGCCAAAGCTTTTGTTAGTAATACCCGGGAAATTTACGAACAGGTCAACTTCAACTTTATAATAATGAAGGATTACTCAAAACGGCATAAACACCGCACCACCATGAGTTATGGTATAGCAGGAGATGCGCCTGTACGACAGTATTGTTCCTTATCTTTGAGAGTTACAATGCCATATCGCAGGCGCGTTTAAACGATATAACTCTTTCTGTTCAAGTGTTCTTTCTCGTTGTGACATGACAAAGGTCGTATGTAATTTCATGGGCGATGATACGCCATTAAAAATACATATAAACAAAACCGCATATTAATTTATTCTACGCAAATACTTCATATTTGGGTATAGGAACCCGTCCAAAATTATTTCTTTCCTGTCCTTTTATTTGGAACTTATCTAAAGAACCAAATTAGTATCTTATAATGTGTGTATGCAGACCAAGGTTGTAGAAACATGCGGTGATAAAAAGAGTATTATTTGGCTAATTTCGCCTGAGACTCTGTGCATACTTCGTATATCTTCGGAAGAACTCCGAATTCTTATAACACAAACCGTTAGTAACATATTTATAAGTACGCATTTTAACCAGTGAATGAGAGCAAGAAAAAAAGCTCAGTCGGATAAGGTGAATCTCTTCCAATCCCAGGTCTTTGAGTTCAAGTCTCCGAGGCGCTTATTGTTTTATTTTTATTTTTATTTCTTTTTTTCTCACACTTTTCTTCGTCCCTATTACAATTTCACACTAAGAGAATATTACTTTTCTTGAATTATTGAACGACCACTTTCTGCTGATTTATATCGCGATTACTAAGATGCAGAGAATCTTTTATTTAAAAGTGAAATATACACTGCACTTATTTGTTTTAACCACGAGGAAATGGTTTTTCCTAGTTTTCAGAAAACAGTAAAATTTTCACATTTAGCTTAGTTTCAAACCTGTTCCCAACAGGAAACTAACCGTTGCCAAAGTTACCACTAAGGCATACTGCATCAGCAGAGCCAACTCTGCTGTTGTTAGTTTCTATATTAAAAGTAAACTCAATGTATGAAAAAATATGTTTTCAAGATGACAAGAAAGCAGATAAACCCCAATACACCCTCCGTCTAAAAAGAACATATGTGATGACAGAAAAAAAAGAAAACTGGAGGCAGAAAATTATACTGTCTCTTACTCGGTTTGAACTTGGGTTCTCTTGTATCAGAGGCGGATGAATTAACCTCTACACCACAGGTCTGAGTACAAACATGCCTCAGTAAACACTTAAATCTTAAACACTAATTGGCGGTATTCGTTGATCTTCGGTGATTTTCCGATTTCACTCACGGAAAATAAACAGAGTCTCAGGCGAAATTAGCCAAGGAATACTCTCATAATTTCACATAATAGAAAAGCAGGTCGATGTTAACCTCTGAATAAACTCAAAGCGTACAGCAAGTATTCAACTCTCAGGATGCTTTCTGTCGGCCATATTTGCAAGCGAAGAATTCAAACTTTACGTTGATCCTTTAGAGCGATCGTAAGGAACAAAGTGAATGTAGATCCCTTTCGCATGCGAATGTTCATGTCAACCCTGAAGAATATGATAAAGAACGCTACAAAAATTGGTCGGCTAGTCAGTCGTTTAGCCTCTTGACCATAAATGTTTATCTACCCTAGGCAACATGTCAAAAGAGGCCAAGCTTTTAAGCAAAGTCGGTTAATAAATTCAGCCAATTTTCACGTGTTTGTTCCACTTTTTGCAAGGCTGTCTGTCCGTCCGACTAGTAGAACTACTGGCTTTATCAATTCTACTTCCCAGCGCTAATGATACAAACGGTTGAAAACGTTTGAGAAATATTATGCCGCTTTGCACGTATAACTACATGCAAACGGGAACAATTCCTAAACGTTCGCAAAGGTGTTTCGTCCTGAACATAGGAAAGGTAACCAGGGTCGTTATTAACATTTATAGAAAGATTTTCATTTAAATAGAGCAATGTTCAGCCTGGAAACGCAAAGGTTTGCTCTTGTCATTACGCCGCATGAATCGCTTCTTTATTTAGTCATCCCACTTGTCGATGAACATGCTGATTATCCCTGCGTTTTGGATGGCAAAATAGCGCAAACTGTTTGCCAATTACACCCCACTTTGCGCGCAATCGACGTAAAATTGGCAAACCATTTAAACCTTAATGTCATCCTGAACGCAGGGCAGCCCTGCTTTCAGGATGATACAACAGCGCGACACGCAAATGCAAGTGAAAAGCGGGATATAAATGACAAACTGTTTGCACTGTTTTGTGATCCTGAACGCAGGGTAGGTGTAACGGTTTTATAGTGTACCTTCGACATATAAATTTAGAGCATGCAGGCTTGGTTATTTGTTTCTTTTTGTTTGTTCGTTTGTTTCTCTTTAGGTTCACATAACAGTGTGAAATTGTTAAATATCTTATTTGTCTATTTTAATTTTTCTATAATGAACAAGCTCTTTCTGGGTGCATGATTTAACCCAAACTTTTTACAAACATACGTATAGATATCTATCCCTCATTAGCCAAGAAGTCGAGAAGAGAACTTCTTTATTCAAACGAAAAACAACTTTGACTTAAAGGGATGACCTTGACCTTGGAGTTTAGTAAATGATTTCTAAGGCATTTCAAGTGACAGGTCCAACTTCTCTTTTTCATATCAGAATGCATTCCACCGAATACGCATAAAATATGTAATTGTGATTAAAAGTTCATAGAAACCTAATAAACAAGTATGATATAGAGCAATGTACCCAAGATTAAAGAATGACTTGTTCACTATGTACCGAAGTGTTATATAGAGCCCTCTCAAAAAATTAAGCCAACTTAACAAAAAATATGACCAGTACAAATAAGTCGAGTCGCAATATTTGCCTTTGACTTGTTTTGAAACCTGGCAAAACCCCGGGATTTGACATTTTAAGAATCTACATTCTGGGACAAATGTTCAATTTGGGAGATGAATATGTGACCCTTCATGCTAAAAAGGTCAATCTGGCAAAGGCGTAAAGCCCCAAACCTAGCCAGACTGCTAGGACTGTGCAGAGTGACTAAGGTCTAAACTATTTGCAAGTCAAAATTTTTCCGAATCAAGAATGGTCAATCTACATTCCTTTGAAAATATTTTTGATATGCAACCTCTGGTTGATCTGTAGTAGAACCAATCTTTTTTCTAATACCTTTTTAATTTAGCTCCCCGATGGCCCCTTTTCGCCTGAATATCGAAGAATATCGAAAAATCATCACTTGGTTATCTCACCGTCAAACCAGCCCTGCGTTCAGGATCACAAAACGGTGCAAACAGTTTTCCAATTTTACCCCACTTTGCATGCGTGCTTGCGTGCAAAGTGGGGTATAATTGGCAAACTGTTTGCACCGTTTTGTCACCCTGAACGCAAGGCAGTGAAATTTTCAAAAAGGATATTTCATTCCTCTCTTTCATTTTGATGTTCTAAACAGATCGATTATACAAATGACTCCATGACGTTGTCTTGCCAAGTAACTACGTGCAAGATGACGAGCTTTAAGAAAAGACGCCCGAACATTTTAACAGTTCGTCTTATTCTTGCATTTAAGAAACAGTAGAATCATTTGTTTTTCGTGTTAGGTCGATGTTCCCCTTATTTTCGTATTACTAGAGTGATCAAAGATCAATTTTACATTGAAAATGATGGGAGTCAACGGGTTTTCTAACCTCGCTATTGCTTGCGGATCTATATACAGTTAATGACATCGTGAAATTGACAAGGTGAATGATTTTGGAATGATTTAGGAATGAAATTGAATGAGTGTGAAGAGCGAGTTTTGAGTGAATTTAATGGGAGGTAATCCTATATTGCAAATTTTGTTCGGGATGAACAAAATTTGCGATATTGATTACCTCCCTTTAATAAAAATGTACATACAAGTTCTGTGCACAGCTTCAAATTTCTTCACGAACCTATGAGGCGCTAACTATTTGAATTATGTCAGTGAAATCGCGATTTTTTCTCTGTCAAAATTTATTTGAATGATTTCGTTGATTTTATGTTTTTCAATAGTTTTGATCGTTTTTGAATGGTTTGAGTGAGTGTTTCGAATGAATGATTGGAGCGCTGAGTGATCGATTTAGAATGGTTTAGATTGAAGTCAATGTCAATTTCACGATGTTATTAACTGTAGCTGTATTTTCAAAACTGAGCTCTGACGTTGGCGCTGAGTCCATTTCTATAGGTAAATCGGGTACTTGAAAAAAGCATATGAAAGGAATTGAACCTGATACCTTCACTTCAATTATGAAAGTACATGTACAAGTAAACCCTATGATTCAAGACGAGCAATAACTTCCTTTTCAAAGGTAAATTGATAATTTTTTAATGAGTTATTTAAGCCTGTTTTATCTATATCGAAAACATGGCACGAGAATCTAACGGTCAAAAGTAGATTTCACGGCTCACCGTACAAAATCTACCTATAGTACTTCTAGAACTTATATTTATCTCTTATTTTTAGTTTTTTTAGACGCCCCAGCCAACGCCATTGGTCAAAAGTGTGTCGTTAAGACGTGACAATAGGTTAGCGACTTTTCTTCAATAACAACCCAAGGGTCATAAAGTATAGATAAGCTATTTGTCATTGGCTAGGTCCATCATGTTTTTTTTTTTATTTTCTAAATATGTCCGCGTATGAAGTTTATTATCTGTGAAAAGTATTCAAAAATACCCAAGTTATGCGCAAAACTTAGATATCTGCCTTATGGGTCTAACCGACCCGTCATAACGCAGGTAGTACAGATA
Organism: Fragum whitleyi; assembly: GCA_948146395.1. Classification (NCBI taxonomy): domain Eukaryota; kingdom Metazoa; phylum Mollusca; class Bivalvia; order Cardiida; family Cardiidae; genus Fragum; species Fragum whitleyi. The sequence continues at coordinate 44,872,210 of OX411555.1, forward strand.
ACAACATTGTATGATTGACAGGGTGAGTGATTTTAGAATGATTTCGGAATGATTCTGAACGAGAGTGTTGACCCAGTGTAGAGCGAGTATGGAATGAAATAAAAGGGAGGTGATACAATGCCACTAAATTTGATCAAGATGTTCAAGATTTTCCGAAAGTAAAAATCGTGTATCTACGTACAATTAATTAACACGAAACGCCAATTTAACCCCCCCCCCCCTCACTACTCATTCCCCCTCCTTTTTTCCTAATCTGTAAGCCTCCGATAGTTAGGGGAGGGGGTATTGTTGTTGTTTTGTTGTTGTTGGTGGTGGTATTGGTGGTGAAGGTGGTGGTGTTGTTGCTGTTGTTGTTGTTGTTGTTACGGTTTATTTCCATGTTTGCAATTCGCCAAAGAGCATTACTTCAAGAGAAGAAAAATGGCTACAGCTGAGATTGCTTGACCTTCAACACTGGTCATCGCCGGACCTTGCTCCGGACCAATGCCACTTTAACACAAACATCGTGAAAGTTAGTCATGTTAGGCCACTAACGCGATAAAGGACCATCTTGAAACACCGCACATTAAGGTGGTGGACCCGTAATAGATCCGTTACATTTTCAAACTCATGGTCTTTCACAATGTTGACCGAGGTTTCCTAATGAAAATCATTAGGAAACCTTGGTTAACATTGTCCAAGTCCATTCCTTCCAAATCATTGATGAATTAATACGGGTCCACTTCACTTATTTTTTTGAAAGCGAGATTTAATCCAACTGGATGTCCCAAAATCGAAGAAATTACAGTTAAAAATACCTTGAAACTGGCTGATTTTAAAATGCAGATGGCATACTATTTGAATGAGTGGGAGGGGCGATTTTTGAACAATATAAAAGGGAGGTGATGAAATATCGCTTATTCAGACACTTGAGAATCTACATCACCCAAATAAAACGTTAATGTTTTGATCATTTCGAATTATGCTGCTGATAGTTTTGAATGTCTACTCATATTGATTTTGGAAATATTATCTCAAACAATCACATCGAAAATACCAAAGTCTTTTATTTTGCTAGATATGCCAAAATTTTGAAAAGACAAGGAAGCACTAAACACAATGATAAAGTATCACTTGATATGAATAAGGAACTTATCAAAAAGAAAAGTAAAATCGTTTTGTTTTATTTTACTCTAATCCTTTGTATGAGTCATATTCAATTTATCAATTCCTAATTATATTAAATCTAATTATAATGAAATACTTCCTTCTCTAATATTTTTTTGACATCGGGTGATAAAATTAGACAAATCGGAAGTGACCTAGTTTTGAGAAAGGCGTGTGAAAATTATGAATGATGTGCATTACATTATTGCCTATTAACATTTTATTAATTTCATAATTCGCGTTCTTTTGAAGTCTGTGCCTTGTTCGTCCTACAGTTAACAACATCGTGAAACTGACAAGATGAATGATTTTGGAATAATTAAGGAATGAAATTGAATGAGTGTGTGGAGCGAGTTTTGGGTGAATTTAATGGGAGGTAATCATATATAGCAAATTTTGTTCAGGATGAACAAAATTTGCGATAATAATTACCTCTCTTTAAAAAATATACATATACATGTATGTTCTATAAATAGCATCTTTTTTCTTCAAGATCTAATCATAACCTTTCAAGTTCAGTTAATTACACTATAATCCCGATTTTTTACCAGCTATTTTTATTTTGAACGAGGTTGTTGTTATATGTTTTTCAGTGAGTTTTGGAGCGTTTATGAGTGATTTGGGTGAGTGTTTGGAATGAATGGTTGGAGCGCTGAGTGAGCGATTTAGAATGGTTTTGATTGAGATGAATGCCAATTTCACGATGTAATTAATTGTATCTACGGATCGATCATTCCGCACTGATCTTTGTATATCACTTGTTGACACTCTTATATAATTTAGTTATAGTTGTGTCCATCGTTTTGTCTCATTTTTGCATTTAATAGAATAGTCGTTTGTTTTTCTTAAAAGATCGATTTATATTTAATTTCGTTAACAACAACCGCCACTCGTGAAAAGAAAGCCTTTGTTGTTCAATTGCAAAAAGTTCTTATTTTCGTTTTTATTTGAGAAATCTTTGACAAATTTGCCAATATAATTTGATGAAATGAAACTACTTTTTTTTATTCAAAAAACTTATTTTTTATCTTATCTTTGCAATTCTGTTCAAGTTGTAACTTTTCAACAAATGTTCAAGCAGGATCTTTTAAAACATCCATGAGCGAGGCCAAAATCAACTTTTCACTCCTCGATGTTGTCCATCACGTGCGAAATGGCACACTCAAAGAAAATTTGTCCAGAACAATTGAAGCAATTGCAGATTTTGTTTCATTTTGGCATTAAAGAAATTTAATTGCATTTGATTTTCGATAAAGATCGAGAAAATCTTTAATTTCGATTTCAACAAAAGCTATGTTTTCACTCGTAGCTTTGTCACTAGTGAAAATAAACCCAATTTTTTTGCTATTCACCAAACGAAAAAGAGGATAATCGTTTGTTTCAGTGTAAGATCGATTTTTCTTTAATGTTTATCGGTGGTTTATCGAGAAATAACGGTAGATTATCACTTGATAATCTCGCCGCAAAAGCAGTGAAATTATCAAAAACTTATACCCTGCTTTGGTGCATTTCATCCTATCTGACGTCGTCTATGCGTGGCGAAATAAGTAACATCACAAGGAACGTTGCATAGCAATCACGCGCAAAATGACGCGCTTTACGAAAATTTGTCCTAGAAATGTCACATTTTGTCTCATTTTTGCAATTAAAGAAATAGAATAATCGTTTGTTTTTCGGGTAAAATCGTTGGATATTTCGTGAACAACAAAAGCTATATTTTCACTCGTGGCTCTGCCACTCGTGATAATATCGCTTCTGTTGTTCACTCAATGAAATATAAATCGATCTTACACTGAAACAAACGATTATCCTCTATATATTTCATTGAGTGAACAACAAATGCTATATTTTCACAAGAGTGAAAATATAGCTTTTGTTGTACACGAAATGAAATTTAACGATTATTCTATTTCTTTATTGCAAAAAAATGAGACAAAATGTGAAATTTCTAGGACATATTTTCGTAAAGCGCGTCATTTTGCACGTGATTGCTATGTAACGTTCATTGTGACGTCACTTATTCCGTCCCGCATAGATGACGTCAGATAGGATGAAATGCACAAAAGCAGGGTAGGGCCAATAAGTTTTTGATAATTTCACTGCTTTTGTGGTGAGGTTATCAAGTGATAATCTATCGTTGTTTCGCGATAAACCACCGAAAAGCAAGAAAGAAAAGAAAGATATGTTTATCTTAACAAAAAAAAAAAAAAAAAAAAAAAAACAATTATTATCCATGTATTATTGGCGAGAATATAATCTGCGTTAGTTATCAACTGGCAGGGCGTGGCTTAGCCGTGAAGTAATTTGGCTTGTTTACTTTTCAATATTTTGGGTTCTTGTAAAAGCTAGTGGACAATTATCGTAAACGCGTGCAAATAACTGTATCCAAAGCCCCAAAGGATTCACGTACTTCAAGAAAAGTGAAGACATTTCATCGTTTGGTAACCAAAGCCTCGTAACTTCAGCTAAGTTGAGCTGAAGTTACGAGGGTTTGGTTACTAACATACGACTTAAGGTTTCTAGTTATTTTTGTCGACAATCTTTAGATGTAAAGTTGATCTACCTTAACCTAAAGTTCAACGACCATTTACTTAGGCTCCGCCCTGCCAGGGCAAAAATCATGGATTATGCGCCCAAAAAATAATTGAAGGAAGTAGATGGTGCGAAAATTTTGGATCATCAAAATTAATTATAAAATATTTTTCATCATGAATGATTATCAATTATATATCATTTTCCATGCTTAAAAATTCATGATAAAATCATTTTACAAGTGTTTATATCAAATTTTGTTTGCGTGCTTTGAAATTCTTACCACGCCGTTCATGTTAAAAACATATTGTATAGAGGATAATCGTTTGTTTCAGTGTAAGATCGATTTATATTTCATTGAGTGAATAACAAAAGCTATATTTTCACGAGTGGCAGAGTCACTATTTGAAATATAGCTTTTGTTGTTCACGAAATGAAATATCAAACGATCTTACTCGAAAACAAACGATAATTCTATTTCTTTAATGCAAAAAATGGGATAAAATGTGAAATTTCTAGGACATATTTTCGTAAAGATCGTCATTTTGCACGTGACTCCTATGGAACTTTCACTTTGACGTCACTTATTTCACCCGGCATAGATGACGTCAGATAGGATGAAATGCAAAAAAAGGGTTTAAGTTTTTGATAATTTTACTGCTTTTGCGGTGTGATTATCAAGTGATAATCAACCGTTATTTCTCGATAAACCACCAAAAAGCATTAAAGAAAAAAACATGTAGATCTAATATTGTAATTTTTTTATAGTGACCATCTCGCCTGACTGGCAGATGATGGTATTTCAATATCATACTGTTTTTTGAAGGTTAGATCTTATTGATACTGGTAATTTTATACTCTCAATGATAGATTGGGATATTGTTTTGCACTGATTGTTTGTCCGTTTGACAGTTTACGTTTGTCCCAAAAGCACTTAAGCTTTTGGACATAACGTTTGATTTGTTGGTGATATAAGCTTCATATTTTACACGTGTATTGCTTACGACAAGAGCCGCCTGTTGGTACGAACATAAAGGTCGTGACGATTTATAGGTTTTTTTTTACTCGAGAATAGCACGATAAGGGGTCGCATGACTCTTAATTCCATCGTGGTTCAAACTCCTTCCAGATCTTATCCTTCACATTGAGAGAGAGAGAGGGAGCCAATGGGTTCTAATCACTGCTACCCAATTTTACAGCTGGATTTACTGGGGCCCTGTCTGTAAAGTATCCTACCCAAATACACTACCAGCCTCCGGTCGGGCTAGAACACGCAACCACCAAGTTACGAGTCTAGCGTGCTTACCATTCGGTCAATCGGCCAACGAGTCAGACAAGCAAAGTCAATGTCATTTTCAAGGTCGAAAATAGATAAAATTAGAACCATTTCATTTGTCACGACACCAATGCATTGTGTCTGAACAAACATTGGCGGAGAAAACGTTTTTCAAAAAAAACAACATATAAATGTGTGTTTCTAGGAATTGCAAAAGGAGGATTACCAATCAATTGTCTGAGTATTTTTCTAAGACTGCAAAGCCATTCAATGTAACTATACTTTTCGATCATTTTCATTAGGTTTTTTTCTGTAAAACTCTGAGGTATTGACATTGTGTGCATTCTGAACATCGCTCGGACTTTTCCGTAAACTGGAAAGTACCTCGGACGTAAGTATAGTAGTTTTGGGTCCTTTTTTAGGTAATTCGGCTTCTAGTGGTATTTTGGTCAATTCGCTTGAAAAAAAATCCTCTCATGCTTTCAGATCGTCAGTGGAGACCTTTTTGGTATGTTATAATTTGAAAACAAAACGCAGTAAAAGACTGCATTTTGTTGTCAATTTATAAAATGCCAAATTGTAACTTTTCGTTGATTATGTTTTTTTGTGTTTTTTTTTTTTTTTTTTTTTTGCAACGTCATCTTCAGTATGTTTGTGACTTCATAAAAACCTACGCGCGAAACGACGCGCTTTCATGATCGCATCCTCATTATTCCCGAGATCTATTTCGTAGAATCACCGAAGGTTCCCGAGTGACATTTGGTGGTATTTCTGGTATCAATGCATTCACTTTGCACAAGTGTCCACTATCAAAAGAGCAATCAATACTTTTGAGGGGGTGGAGTAAACTTTATATATTTTGTACAAATTAGCCCTCTTTTCAACTAAGATATTTTATCCATCATAAACAACCAAGCGAAGTCACCCGTTGGCGGTACTCTTGTTGCAATACCGACACTGAATGACCTCTTTTTGATATGAATGCGTTTTTGAAATGTTCTACATAATTCTACGGCGGTCTTATTTTTTTTTTTATTTTTTTTTTCTTACAGTTAGGGAACGTTTTTCTAGTAAATCCATTTAAATTTGACTGGATTTCATTTGATATTTTGATAGCATTATATTCTATAAAGCTTTCTAGAGAACTACAACTTAGTTGTTAGCAAAATGAGTAGGTACATGTACATAAAAATCAAATACCAAGAGGAGAAAGTTGTCCCTGATTATTGGATTTGATCCTGTATGCATGATGGGTCATACGGGTCCGTATTGTGACCCCCCCCCCCCTACCATCCATAGACCAATATGATGAACATGATATTAGTCTACAAGTAGGACGGGGTCAAAAACAGACGTCTTTGTTCTGAATGGCAAAGCAACAACTCCTCCGATCTATTTGGTTTAATGGGGTTTGTCGGCGTTTTAAATAATTTTATGTTATATCGAAGCGACTTGAGAATTACAAAATGAATCGTTGGTATTTCTCGAGCTAGTTCTACCATTTAATACTCTCCCACCCCCATCTACTAACCTGCTGAAGTTTACAATTGTCACACAATGGTGGGATCAATCGGGAACCCTCGGCGATTCTACGGATTAGACCTCGGGCATAATACGGGCGCAGCCATGACAGCGCGTCATTTCGCACGTGGGTTTATATGACGTCACAAGCATCAACGATCCCGCTGAGGATGACGTTTCATAAAATAAAATCAACGAAAGAATAAATGTGGGCATATTATAATTTGATAGCAAAACGCAGTGTTTTACTGCGTTTTGTTATCAAATCATAATATGATAAAAAAAAGTCCCCACAGACGATCGGAAAGAATTAACAAAATGTTATTTTCTTCAAGCGTATTAACCGAAGTACCACCAGGAGCCGAATTACCGAAAAAATGACCCAAAATTTCATTACGTCCGAGGAACTTTCCAGTTTACGGAAAAGTCCGAGCGATGTTCCGAATGTGGTGGGATACAAATGTCGGAAAGGAAGTGTGTCGCCATCAGGATCGAAACAACGACATCCTTTACTTGGAATAAAGTTCACGTGAATTAAGCGTGTGTGAGCGTTTCGTCATCCTGAACAATTAGGCGGCACTTTCTGCATACACAGCTAGTTCACATAACGACAGGAACAAAAACAAAAAAATGCATATAGTTTTTTATTTATTTATTTATTTTCTGGTTATTGGTTTGAACTCTTTTAAACTTCCTTGGACCTTAGTGACTTTGCGGTAAGGCTGTCGTTATAGGATGACAAAGTGCATACAAATAGCTGACAATGTTGCGGTTTAGGCTAATTGTTCATTAATTAATCATTCAGTCGAATACCTGGGCAGTGATCGGGATGACAAAACGATATCAAACGTTTCCCCTTTTAAATATGAGGCTGTGCGTGACATTTCCAACAATTTCATTTGTGCATGGTATACAGACATTGGGCAGCACAGACAGCAACAAAATGCAATTTAAGAATATATGCCAACCACTTGAAGAGGCAATACGACCATATTTATCTACTTAGCGCAAAGTAAAGACTCTGGTCAGACTGTGCGGCTGCACAGGCTGACCTGAGTCTTAACATTGTGCAAATGTGAAATTGTTGGAAATGTCACGCACAGGCTCATATGATTTTGGTAAAATGTGATTTTTTTATTCAAACTAAGCATCAATCTCGACAAACAATTTAGAGAGAGGCGTCAAATATCAATTTAACATCTAAGATTGTTGGATATAACGGTTTCTCTGTGCTTACATAAAATTGCGGGTATAAAATGAATTTATTTACTTATTGGAATCGAATTCTAACGCCGCTTTGAACAATCTCTTAGTTATATCGCGGCGGCTGTAGCACCTAACAATGGATTACTGTAATTTCCCAAACCAGTTAAATTCTTTCCTAGCCTCAAATTGCTATTTCACATAGGTCTACGATAATAAACCCATTGGTGGGAGACAAATAGTCGGAAAGGATGGGTGCTGCCGTCGGGAATCGAACTCGGGGCCTCTAAATTAACAGTCGGGTCCATATTGAAGCGAAAGCGATTGATTGATATTAATACTGCATTATTAGTTAAACTATATATAAGCCTATTTGTGATATTTCACATTTGCGCAATATAAAGACTCGGATCATCCTGCACAACAGCACAGTCTGATCAGAATCTTCATTCTGAGCTGTGTAGATAGCTACGGACTTAAAGGTCCTATTTACACGGCGATGCTGGTCAGGCTGTACAACAGTTGCGTGTAAAAATCACATACAAATGCTCATTTATACAGTTAATAACATCGTGAAATTGACATTCACCTCAATCTAAACCATTCTAAATCGATCACTCAGCGCTCCAAACATTCATTCCAAACACTCACTCAAACCATTCAAAAACGATCAAACCTATGGAAAAATATAGAATCAACAACAACATTCAAAATAAATTTTGACAGAGAAAAATCGCGATTTCACTGATATAATTCAAATAGTTAGCGCCTCATAGGTTCTTGAAGAAATTTGAAGCTGTGCACAGAACTTGTATGCACTTTTTTTTATTAAAGGGAGGTAATCAATATCGCAAATTTTGTTCATCCGAACAAAATTTGCAATATAGGATTACCCCCCCCCCCCCCCCACCCCATTAAATTCACTCAAAACTCGCTCCTCACACTCATTCAATTTCATTCCTAAATCATTCCAAAATCATTCACCTTGTCAATTTCACGATGTTATTAACTGTATTTACCCTTTAGAAATGGTTCACTGCCTAACCTCTTCAATCGCATCTGACGAGTTTATCAAGAGAAAAAAATCTCGATCGCATCGCTTTCTTGACAAAAAACTTTTTTTAGAATTAAACACGGCCGTTCGACTATTAGGAACAAAAATTACAAGCAATTCCTCGGATTCATTTCTCAAACTGATACTGTAGCAACTATACGTCCTTTTTCCATAGACATGCATAGATTAAACTTACAATAGAAAAAGAAAAGAAGGTGGCATGAAAGTCATGAGTGTTTCTCCATTTCGTGAGTTGGACTGTATTAGAGAATTATTCTAAGTTTTGACACTTTTTGAAAATACTTTATGCCATAAGTCTTCACGCTGCCAAATTTTGATAAATAAATAATATCATCATCTTGCAAATATTGAAGTATTTCTATGTTATGTTTTATTTGGTAGGGCATTGCTTGATCTTAACGTCATTTTCCAAATTTACATTTTTGAAATTTAGCGCAAAATCAATCATGATATGATAAGAATTATCAAAAAAAAAATGAACACATTTCGCTAATGCACGAGTTACTTCAGATTATTGACGGTTCTTGTTCTGCACCGGCGACTTAATTTTGAATGCAATTTTGTTAACTTTCTATTCTTATTCTAGTCTTTGCAACTTCTCGTAAACAGTAAGAAAATCCCTTTTTCTTTTCCAAATGAATGCATATCTATAACGAATTAAGGTTTTCTGGTAGCACTATCAATATAGAAAAGTGAAAATTTGATATTCTAAAAAGTTAAAATTTTCATAATTATGAATGAAGACACAGAAATAAATATTAATATAAACAGAGCCGAAGAAAAAAAAGAAAATATACTCACAAATTATAGATAATCCGTTATTTTTGTTTAAAACCATATTTTCATAAAATCACAATGTTTTTAAAATGTTCGAATAAGTCACAAGTTCGAATCGACCAAGTCCCATCAACGGGGTACGAACCACAATTATTAAAGCTTAACGGCTGCATGGCGCTTTTATATGTTACTGTATGCTACTCCCGGAAACCGCAGCGTCCGTATAATTTCATCACCTGTAATTGTAAAATCGCAATCCAAACCTATTGTTTTACCATATAAGGCCGTATGTAAATTATTGTTTGGTTAATATCCGTCTTCAAACGTTTACAAAGGGTGTGTAAATTTTTACTCAGGTTAATTGAGACTTGTGAAATTGTACATTAATACGTGCATTCGGCAACTGCTTGAGGGTATGCAAAATGTGGTCGCTTTAACTTCAATGACAAATGAGACAATTGAGTTTGATATAATATATAAAGTGCACGTGCTGGATAAACACTCACGAGATGTTGACCGCTAGTCGCCGATTTCTGACAACAGAAAAAGTATTCAGAACATCGCCCGCACTTTCCCATAAACTGAACCTCGGGCGTTAACAAAGAATTTTCATTTTGCACTTTTTTCTTCTTATGTTTTTCGGTTATTCGGCTTCTGTTGGTAATTTGGTCAATACGATTGAGTGTGTGTGATTCCGTTTATTTATCGTCGCTACCGTAGCACATGCCCATATGAGCGACGCCCCCAGAAGACGGTTAGTTGTTACGGGGGATAGTTCAAGGATACATGAAGAAACTACTGCTGAGATCCGCCATGGTTCTTTTACGTGCTCGGTGTAAAGCACCGTCTCACGGGGCCTCGGTTTAACGTCTCAACTGTGTGAAAAAACGGCCGGAGCCCCACAGTTTTGATCTTTATGAAATAATATTATGCCCAAAAGATCTGCAAAGACGATCGGAAAGCATTTAAGAAATTTTATTTTCTTCAAGCGCATTGACAATTTGTTCCAACAGAAGCCGAATAACCAAAATAATTGACCAAAAACTTGTACACTTGTAGTTACGTCAAAGGTCCTTTCCTGTTTACGGAAACGTCCGAGCGGTGTTCCAAATGCAAAAAGGCTTGGATAGCCCGCCGCCGACGCTTTCAAACGATTTTGTGACAAAGACCGACCAGATCGAGATATCAAGATATATAAAACTTTGAAAAATTAAAACAGTGTGGTAACGTTTTAAGGGCATACCTTCATCAAATCCTTAAAACATTCTGTTCATCTTTTCATCGTGTGTATTCAGAATTGACGGGTCACTGTGGGAACTTCACCTCGACAACGCAGTTTGTCTGAGATAGCAAACTACAACACTTTGATATGTGATCCGTCACGCGAAAGGACTCCATTGAATAAAGGTATACAGTATCCCTACGGATGTGTCATTCTAATTCTAACTGGCTGGATCCCGATTATTAACCAGTGGACATGTCTAATTTCATCGGAACTTGTCCAAGGATAGGCCGAATTTAAAACAAACTTTCAGACCAACTCCTAATGAAAGGGATTTCAAATTATCAAAATGCAATACAATTATCTCAAGTCGGGATAGAAAATATTAGAAAACAATGACGTTGCTTCCAAAGAGCAAATTCCAAAGTTATCTCAAAGTTGTATAGACTTTTTTGTCTCCAACTCGAAAGGATTTGTGATTGCGAGGTAATATCTCCATTGCAAAAAGATAATCCTTATTGTAAAGAAAGAACAACAGAAAGTATGGACTACCAAACCGCCATCGGAACATCGCTCGGACATTTCCGTATACTGGAAAGTACCTCGGACGTAAGTGTAGTAGTTTCTGGTCATTTTTAGGTACATTGTAATTTGGTTTCTGGTGTACTTCGGTCAATACGCTTGAAGAAAAACACAACCAAATGATGCTCTTTGATAGTCTGTAGAGATCTTTTGTACATTTTATAATTTGATAACAAAACGCAGTAAAGCACTGCGTTTTGTTTTCAAATTATTATATGCCCACTTTTGTTCTTACGTTGATGTTGTTTTATGTAACATCATCCTCGGCGGGATCGTTGATGCTTGTGAAGCCCTGTATGCACGTGCACTTGCGATATGACACGCTTTCATGTCTGCGAACTCATTTTTCCCGAGGTCTTTTCCGTAGAATCGGGTTCCCGATTGTACCAAACCCCAGTAGCCACATTATCTTAGGTTCAAGCGAGAAATTTTTCTCCACCCCTGATTCTATGGCAGAAATGTAACACCCTACAAACCTGGGGCGTATAAACTAGTATGAAACGGACGTATATGACACGTTAGGCGAAAAGGAGTCGTCTGGATTGTGTTAAAAATGTCGACCGATTGTGCAGGCTGACTCGGATAGAAACTTAAAGCACTTAGCTTATTTTCTGAATCTAGAATTTAAAAAAAAAAACAACATTTATTGAAGTTTTGAGATGCGACCTACGGTTGACCTCTACATAAACAAATCTCTTTTAAAATGTATATTTTACGGATTTCCGAATGACCCCTTTTCGTGTGGCTGGTCACATAATATAAAGTATTGTTTACGGAACCATTGAGAATTAAATACGGTTTCTGCAATTTAAAGGTGTCATTTTATAAAGTAATGTTGAATAAATTGTTTCTTTGAGACAAAAAATACAACTGCACACCAGATTAATAAAGGTATTTTGAGCCTGTTTTCCTTGTTTCGTATTTTTTCAAGACGGAAAATGTTTCAAATCATTTGATTGGATAGTGTTTTTCTACAAATTACCATATAGACTGCAAGGCTTCTAAATAAGGAAATTCGCGTAAACGTATAGTGATTCAAAAATTCTCTTCGTATTATTATAACGATACAACATGCCTTAGGTCCCGCTTACGCGGCTCATAATGCCATTGAAATTTTAGAAGATCGTTATTATGGAGTTGCAAGTATTTTTAAAAAGGTCGCAAATTTAACTCAATAGCTATTTTGTAAGTTGAAATTCATCTAACATATTCTAGGTATTTTATTGTTTCATAAGTATTTTCTTTAAAAAAAAAAAGGAAAAAATAAATCTAACGGACGCACAAACATGGACGAACACGGCGCCAAAACAACAAATATCTAGTGACCTTGAGCAAGTGTACAAAAAGGCAGACAGACAGCGAAAAATTGTATTTATAGTTTTTTATTTCGGGTTGCTGTTGTTGTTGTTGTTGTTGTTGATAATGATGATGATGATGATGATGATGATTATTTTGTTGGAACCGAGTCGCCGAAAAGGACTCGTGTGATTAAATTGGGTTTAATGCTTAACGACGTGGAGCACGTAACCACGAAATCCTGTCCTATGTTCGGGATGACAAATCGATGCAAACAGTTTTCCAATTATACCCAGCTTAGCACGCAAGTGCTCGTACAAACCGGGGTATAATTGGAAAATTATTTGCACCGTAGGGCTGGTATTTCTTTCACCGGTACTAATACAACGTCCTTCTCAAACCTCCGGATGTTCGTCCCAGATGAGCATGTGTGTGACATTTCCAATAATTTGACATCTGCTTGATGAGCATGTGTGTGACATTTCCAATAATTCGACATCTGCGTGAGGTGCAAACATTTAGCAGCCAAGGCAATTACATATCATTACTAGAGGATTGCCGAACAGTCTACAGATATTATAAGACCTTATCTTTCTATAAATTACATAGCGAATACTCTGGTCAGACTGTGCGGATGCACAGACTGGCCAGAGTCTTTGCTTGGCGCACATTAAAAATTGTTGGAAATGTCACACACAGCCTTACTTATGTTAACGATTAAAACCTTTTGGAGCGAAAAATAATGGTGGGAAGGATATGTGCCGCGTTCAAGGATCAACCCGGAGCCTCATTAAAGGGTCTGACACGCCACAACCTGCGCTAAGACGATGACCGGAAACGAAAGGGAATAAGAACGACCAATTACACCACATTTTTTAATTTCTATTAATATCTACCGAATATGAACCACAATATATAATTACTTTGGCCTTTTTATCGTATTTCACGTTCACATTTTAATTTGATAATGCTATACAGGAAAAATAGAACATAATACATTTATATAAGAGAAAAATATCATACACATTTTGAAAATATCTAAGGAAATAAGAAAGGAAAAGAAACGTCAGGAAGACTGATATGCCTCTACAATTATTTGCTTGTCTGCTCAGGTATTACCATACTCGTACTCGTATATATGTTCGTAGTAAAATCTGACTTGATAAGGGTTGGGAAGATTTGTCAAGGTATAGTATTCAACAAAAAGAAAGGTATACAATTAGGTAGAAAGCTTGAATAATATTCATTCCTTTTTATATCGATGGTCTATTTCGAGGGTTGCTAATTGTCTGTTTATATAGGTGCTCAGGGTTACCCTTATTCACTCCCTCCCATTAAAACGCGATATCAGTACGTAGCATTAAAATGTTATAATACGAAAACTATCTTTCAGGAAACTTTCTTCAACAGCATTTAATGGCAATCACAATTTTAGCGCCAATGCCAATATCCAGCCATATCCATTACTAGCTTTCTGCACTGCGTTCAAGATGACAAAACGTTACAAACTGTTTGCCCAATAGTACCCCTCTTTGCACGTTTACTTGCGTGCAAAGCGGGATATAATTGGCAAACAGTTTTAACTGATTTATCATCCTGAACGGAACGCTGGTCCTCGCTAAGCTTCAAATTAATCGTTGGCCCTTTTCCTACTGAATTTAAATTTTTGTTCTAGGAAATTGCAAATTTTCAGGACATCTACACCGATGAGTCTCAAGTGCTGACTACAATAATTTGAGCCTGTGCGTGACATTTCCAACAATTTGAATCGTTCGTGAGGTGCAAACACTTAGAAGTGTCGAAAGCCACATACCGTAAATATAAAATTGCCTGATTGTCTACAGATACCTTGAGACCTTATATATCTACTAAACGCATTATAGTAAAGACTCTGGCCAGACTGTGCGGATGCACAGGCTGGTCAGAGTCTTTGCTTTGCGCTTATTTGAAATTGTTGGAAATCTCACGCACAGGCTCATTTAGTAGAATGCATACAGTGTATGATATACCAATATGGGACCCGCCAAGCGACAAGATACAGTGTGTAAGTGTCAGACTAGTCAGTCTGTACAGTCTGACTAGGATCGGAATTTTTCAAACGTTGATGATTTTTTCTGAATCAAGCATGATCGATCTTCCTTCCTGTGTCAGGAATTTTTTATAAACCATTGCTGGTTGGCCTATACTGGATCCAATCTCTTTTTCATTTTTTTTACAGAGTTTCCGGATGGTACTTTTTCGCGAAAGGGAACGGGATGATAATTATAGTTCAGTGAACTATTAAAAGTGTCATTAGTAAAACTCATAATAATGTGACTAAATTCAGTCCAATGCCATTGAGAGTAAAATCAAAATTTGAGTCTCTACAAGTACAGTTGATAAAATCGTTTGTAATATGACCTACTTCGCGGAAGTGAAATAAACCCGTTTAGTTTTTTTTTTATATTACACGGGTGTTATTACACTATTTGAATAACTATGCAAATAAATCAAGACTCTATTGCAACTTTGTATTTTTGTTATGAAAATGACGTCATAATGCATCTGCTTACGCCATTTTACATGTTGAGTATGCCAATCTTAAAATAGATTAATCTGTGTATTGATTATACACGCCAAAAGTAGACTTGAACCTTTATTATGTAGCCGGATATCTTAAATGTCTCTTTAGACTGAAGGAGTGCAATTATTAGGGCCGAGTGTACTGTTCACTGCCTTTATTGGAGTATAAATTGCAATTGCCTTAGCATATGGTTTAAACACTTGCTAAGGCAATGTCACTTTTTACTCAAATAAGCCTAGTGAAAATATACTCATCCCTATATTGAACGCCAGGTAGTAAGCAATTTTACTTTTCTCATCTTCTTGATTATCGAAAAGAAGATATGGGTTCAATACCCCGTGACTCGAAGAGATGATTTCATTCTGAAAAAAGTTGGATTATGGGTCTCCTTTTTTATGAATATATGAGGGAGAATTCGATAGGTAGATAAAATCAAAGCGCATAAATCGCTGAAGGCCTGGTTTATTAAGAGGCGATCTGACATTTGAAGGCATGCACTCCAATTTTTGAATCTTTTTAGCATGGCTTTTTTAGGCGAGGGAAACCAAGGGTTCCATTTACCTATAGGGATCGTAAGCCACATTCCGAACTCACTTTAAAGGAAAAAAGTCGAACAGTATGCTAACAATATAGCGCCGAGTCCGCCAAGAACAACTAATTCCCAAGGTATAGATTACTACGCCCGATACCGCTTTGCAGACAGGCGCAACTCGCGTTATATAATTTAAGTTAAGTTGATTGGTTTACTACTAGTCAGTCAATTTATCCATTCGATCATTCTGTCTAACAAACATAGTAATGCTGTTTTGTCAGGGGCATAAGCTCGTCGGCTCTTTCTTGTAAATTGAGTTGAATCCATAAAGAAGTTGGATTTAACTGTGGGAACACAAGAAATTGATAGGGTCAATTTCTGCCTTTCCCACAATATAGTCCACCCTATACTCATACCCTATTTTTTTTTCTTTAATTTTTACCCAAGATATATATCAAATTACACTCATCTCATTTATTGTCTGCAATCTATTCATAGTTGGCCCAGTCTAAAATTTTTGTTTTCTGTTGAAGGGTTTAAAGATGGGGTAATGCTTTTAAATTTTTCTAATTTAGATTATCTTTATCCTAGGCCATTTCCAGGATACAGGGATGTTTCCTATGGCCTGCCAACAATGCAATGGCGACGGGCAAAAAGATATTCCTCTGTATGTGTATGTGTGTATGTGTGTGTGTTAGTGCTTGCGATGGTGCGGGATATGTGTTTATGTGTGTTTGTGTCCAATCCTTGTCTAGGGCATAACTTCTACATTTATAAAATAACATGTTACAGTTGCAATCGGATCATCGCTCGGACCTTTTCGTAATCTAAAAAGTAACTCGGACGTAAGTGTAGTAATATGGGGTCATTTTTGAGATAATTCGGTTTCTAGTAAGTAGTACTTCGGTCAATCATTACGCTTGTAGAAAGTCACAATTTCTTAATCGTTTCCGATCGCCTGTGGATATCTTTTGGACATATTATGAATTGATGATAAAACGCAGTAAAACAATACGTTTTGTTATCAACTTATAACATGCCGAATTCAATTCTTTCGTTTATTTTGTTTTATGCAACGTCATTCTTAGCGGGATGTTTGATAATTGTGACATCACGTAGACCCACGTGGGATATGACGCGCTTTCATGGCTGCACCCTCAGTATTCCCGAGGTCTATTCCGTAAACTCGCCACAGGTTCACGATTTGGAACACTTGTTTCCCTTGGTGAGTACTATTATCGATGAGTTTTTGCGGATATGCTCAGGTCAAGGTCAAGTCCGAATGTCAAATAGGTCATGGGCAAAAATCAATAATTTGCGGGGTCATCCTTGTCTGTGAACCAGTATATATTTATATACATTTGTTCTTGTGTTCTTTTGTACTTTTTTATTCACCATTTGATCGAATCTTTTCTTTCTTTCTTTCTTTCTTTCTTTCTTTCTTTCTTTCTTTCTTTCTTTCTTTCTTTCTCCCTTTCCTTCTTTCTTTCTTTCTTTCTTTCTTCCCTTCTTTCTTTCTTTCTTTCTGTCTTTCTTTCTTTATTCAATTTTATTTTCATATATCCATTTATTTTATCCAATATCTCATTTTTAATCTAATTCTCTACTTCCATTTGAGTACAATAAAAGCATAAAAGATTATATTGTTTATCAAGTTATTTTCTTGAATGTTTTTAGTAGATTACCATTTGATGAAAACATCGCCTAGCTAGTGTAATTATAAAGAAAAGCGTATGCACCGGTTTCGTTCTTTCACCAGAAATGACGTTATTTAAGCAGAGCTCAACAAGTGACATGAACATGAATGTTGCATAGCAATCACGCGCAGAATTAGATGCTATAAGAAAATATGTCCTCAATTTTTACAATTTGTCTCATTTTTGCAATAAAGAAACGAAAAAAATCGTTTGTTTTTCGTTTAAGATCTATCGATATTTCGTTTCGTAAACAATAAAAGCTAAATTTTCACTCGTGGCACCGCCAATCGTTAAAATATAGCTTTCGTTGTTCACTCAATCGAATATAAATCGATCTTACACTGAAAAAAAAACGATTATCATCTATTTATCTGTTAACTCATTTCACTTTAAAGAAAAAAAAAAAAAAAAAAAAAAACATTGATAAAGAAGTGTCCACTTTAAAGGGCAAGTGTTGGCTTATTGACCGTATAATTTTTTCATGAATAATCAAGAATTTCAGACCTTGGCCAAAAAAGATAAACATTTTCACACATGTCTAGAGTGTACGCAACGTGACCAGAGTGGAGTGTGGGCCCACTGAATGACCATGTACAGTCATTCGGAACACCACTCGGCCAATCTCACGATCATACTCGGATGTATTCGGACCACCACTCGGCCAATCTCACGATCAACCGCGGATGTATTCGGAACACCACTCGGCCAATCTCACGATCAACCTCGGATGTATTCGGAACACCACTCGGCCAATCTCACGATCAACCTCGGATGTATTCGGAACACCACTCGGCCAATCTCACGATCAACCTCGGATGTATTCGGAACACCACTCGGCCAATCTCACGATCAACCTCGGATGTACATAGACGGACTATCTTTAAAATTACGGGAAAACTTTGGAAAAACTCGATGACGTCAGTTAAAATGGCGTTAGCCCTCGAAACTGAGAGTGAAAACATTCGACGTCGCCAACGCTACTCGTTTAAGTCACTGACGTGAAACCATCGTATCCTTATAAAAGTATCTTTAATAACGGCTGAAAAAATCTTAATTTTTGAGAATGATTCGCCATTCTCAAAAATTTAGATTTTTCAGCCCTTATTTACTGTAAAAGATATAAATCTACAGTGCTAGTTTTTCTTATACTGTTTCCGCCAAACAAAATGCACGATTTTGTTACATACCCATCCGCCTTACATACATCTGAGGTATGTTGCAGTTTACGGAAATGGCCGAGTTATGTTCCGAATGCATGTACAGTTAACAACATCATGAAATTGACAAGTTGAATGATTTCCAAATGATTTTGCAATGAAATAGAATGAGTGAGTTTTGAATAAATTTCAAGGAAGGTAAAATATAATCGATAATTTCGTCCAAAGGGACGAAATTCAAGATTTTTTTTTTCTTTTTTAGTCTCCCTTTTAACAAAATCGACGTAATTTTCTGTTTGATGAGTCTACACAGAGAAATCAGACGCTTATAAATCATCACCAGCCAATACAATTATGCAATCATTAGATTGGTTTGATTAAAATGCTGAGCACTCTAAACGACTTCGAAGCGTTTTTGAACAATTTCCGGATTTTTTTTAGTGATTTAAGTTAGTGTTCAAGGGCGTAGCTCCCATTACGCATTTTACGCAAGTGCGTAAAAGAAAAAAATGTTGAAAAATATCCTCGGTGAATTATCATAGCATCGAAACTACAGCTTATTTAAGCTGTAGTTACGATGCTCTGATTATTCACCAACGCTCAAATCATAGAAAAGGAAGCGGGCGGAGGACATTCATCTTTTGTCACTGTCCTTATATCGCCTTTATCATATATTCATTGTTTGTCGCCTACTGAGTGCGTATAGATTTCGAAGTCCTAGATACGCCTATGGTGTTTGTAATGAACACGTTCAGAATGAAGGGATCACAATCGCCAAGAAAAGGGGGATATCTTCCATTGTTTGTTGCAGATTTCTGGATAATGCTTCCATAGAATGGCGTCTACAATTGTTTCTTATAAAAAAAAACGCTTCCACAAGTTCATCAGAAATGCTACTCTGCATTTGATTCAAAAAAGTTTCCAGAACGACTTGAAATAGGAATTCGTTAGAGAGCTATACGTCATTCGAGCTCGGGGTAAAATTTCGGCAACCAGATAGAGTGAGTGACCATCAAATAATACGGTTCTACATGTACTATTACAATTTTAACGGGGTCATCGGCCGTCATGAGTCGAGCCGAAACAAAAGTGCTTTTAACAAAAAAAAAAAAAAAAAAATCTAGCACATTTAAATGTTTTCTTGGCTTATAAACCTTTGAAATACGATGTATGCATAATCAAATAATTCATGAACTCGTATGGAAAAAATGGTATCATTTAATCACATTCTGACATCAGTGTGCTTGTGTAGCCTCTATTGTATTGCTCGTTTTTTATTTACTTATTTATTTTTATTCGTATTTGTATTTCTTTTTTTATTGCTAGAAAAGGGGTAAAAACTTAATGATTCACAGAGCAAGAAGATCATGTTAATCATTTGATTCTATGACTGATGGACATTGGAAGCCAATAAGTCTGGCTCATTTGAGTTGTTTCATAACTGGCTAAAAGCCTCATTACGACGGGGTTAAAATAATTGTCACAAAGTCAACTATATATTGCTCATTTGTATGGTGCACGAAAAGTGTCTTAATACTAGTTTCAGTTATGCGCGAATACATCTTGACGTGAACTCCATAATTTTACGGGTGCATGCCCAAAGAAATGAAGGTGAGCGAGTCAAATTAACCGAAAATTAACCCGAAATCTATACGAGTACGTACAAAAAGTTTAGAACCCGTGATTTTTTCATTGAAATCGGATTGGCTGATAAAGAAAGAGGCATACATCAGTAAATTAGACGTGTGGTCGCAAATTTTGGGGTTCGCGTCCATGGTATGGACGCGCACACCTAGAATTTAAAGATGCATCAATATCATTTACATTTTTTTACCTACGGTGCACCATACATTAACAACCCATTGATCTCGACCCAAGTTCATTAAAATAAGGTCAAAATCAGTTTATTAATAAGATCAAACATCTTCAGTTTTCGATAGAGAGTCTGACAATTTACATCCTTCACCAGAATTTTGAAAAAAAAAAAAGGATCTATTTTATGTTATTTAATCATTCAATCTGTATAAGTTTATTCTTTTTCTTTTCATGTAAGTCAATATGCACTAATCTTTGGTGAATTTGGGCAAACCATGCATTGTAGAATCAAACTAAACCTGAAATCGGGTTTTTATTGAATTTAAGCTAGAGTTAGTCATGCGAATGAAAATCATAACTAAAAAGTAGGTGAACAGGCTTAGAGTTCAATGTGACGTAACACTGAGGTGACGTCATTGTGAAACTATGTAACCCATTTGACTTTAAGGGATAACGTCAAGGAAACAGCATCAGAATTGCGAAAAACGTGTGTATTTTGTTGTTTTAGTTGTTGTTGTTTAGACAGGGTAAATTGCAAAGACAAAGCAGCCCTGTGATGCGCTCGTGGATGCTCAAAATTGGATTTTTTTCTACCAGCAAAACATTGTTTAAGCGAGTTTCAAGATTGGTGCACCCGAGAGAGCTGTGAGTGAGCGATTTGGAATGGTTTTGATAGATATGAACTGCAATTTCACGAAGTAACGTACTGTTCATATAACAAAATAACATATGTTAGCGTCTTACAATATCAATGTTATCTGGGCGAAGTTAAAAGAATTTATCATGACGAGGCTTGCAAAATTAAAATCTTCAAATTATATAAAAATAACACTTATTATAAAAGTAGAGTTAGAGAGAGAGAGAGAGAAAGACAGGGAGAGAGAGAAACTTTAATGTTGACACCCAAAATAATCAGCTTTTCTTTTTAAGTTCATTTAAATAATTCAGTTCATTTGAGAATACCCATCTATCACCTATATGAGTATGATAGGTAGCATGCCTACGTTGGATGAGCAGTTGGTGGTTATACTGGTAGGAGAAAAGATAGGAAACCACGGGTAGGTTTACTAGTCCCCGAGATATAACTACAATAATGTTGAAAGGGATCAATTACATGCAATTTGTATATAAATATAATAGGGTTAAATTTGACAATGCCTTTCTTTTTTATACACAATACAAACACAGTTAACGTAAAATAAGTTTCATTCATATTTTCCTATCACGGTCCGCTTACGGCGGGCCTGTGATCTAATGACGTGGCGTGATTGGTTCAAAATGTATGGGAATGTAAATAACGTCAATGAAAGAATGTGTCTAAAAATAATCATTATCGTACTCACGTTGGGACAGGCCGACGTGAAATAAACGCTGTATGACCTGACGTTTAATATTTAACGTATTGCAAGGTTATGAAATCAGCGTTACATTAATGCCCAAGTGCATCAGAGTCGTTTGTGTAACGTGTATATGCATTTTCGAACCTTAAGAAATTGGGAATCAACATATAAATGTTGTTTATGATAACAAATCGAATTCGCTTGTCGGGTGAGAAAAATGTCAAAAGTGCCTGAAAAGAATTCCAAGGAAGTACTTTAAAGGTTTTGAACTTAATCAGTCTGCGTGATCCGCGCGGTCATACAAGAGTCAACACTTTAGTTTACACATAATTCAGATGGTGCCTACTCACTTGACATGTCTCAATTTTGATTTTTTTCTGCAGATGTCTTTGTATGTTTGTTTGTTTGTTTGAATGGGGTTTTACGCCGCTGTCAACGTTCTTTCCGTTATATCGATGCGACTGAAGCACTTTACAATGGATTCCTGGTATTTCTCACACCAGTGCAACCGTCATATCCTTTCATAGCCTACAGCTGCTATCCCATATAGGTCTAAGATTATCGACCAATAAGTGGGAGACAAATAATCGGAAAGGATGTCTTTTTTTAAGAATACTTACGGAAATGTTACACAGTATTTGAATGTAAAGCTGTTTTTTTTTTTTTTTCAAAAAAATTCTATGGAATTCAAATCAGCCCAACACTCTGGATATAAATGAAACGATTTGAAAATATTACCCCGCTTTGCACGTGAGCCAACGTGCAAAGCGGTGTATCATTTTTAAACGTATGTAAACCTTAAGCATCCTGAACGCCAGGCAATCTCCAGAGGATTTGTCGTTCATGTAGCGATTCAAGGTCACAGGCGATGACAGTATTTGTGGTTAGTCATATAGAACCTGTTTATCTTTTAAGTGTTACTCATATAAGAGTTTAATATCAAAGTGATTTCATGATAAATTGTTTGCACTTGAAACTCGATCATCTCTGTTACAGTAAGTAACATTGTGAAGTTTACCCTCATCTCTGTTACAGTTTATAACATCGTTAAGTTTACACTCATTCTTGTTACAGTTAATGATATCGTGAATTTTACCATAATCACATTTTATTGCATCGTTAAGTTTACACTCATCTCTGTAACAGCTTATAACATCGTGAAATTGCAATCACCTTTGTTGCAGTTTATAACATCGTGAGTTTTACACACACATCTCTGTTACAGTTCGTAACATCGTGAAGTTTACACCGATCTCTGTTACAGTTTATAACATCGTGAATATAACCCGAATCTCTGTTACAGTTTATAACATCGTTAAGTTTACACTCATCTCTGTTACAATTAATAATATCGTGAATTTTACCATAATCACATTTTATTGCATCGTTAAGTTTATACTAATTTCTGTAATAGCTAATAACATCGTGAAGTTTACAATAACCTTTGTTGAAGTTTATAACATCGTGAGTTTTACACTCATCTCTGTTACAGTTTATAACATCGTGAAGTTTTACATCCATCTCTGTTACATTTATGACATCGTAAAATTTACACTAATCTCTGTTACAATTAATAACATCGTGAAGTTTACGCTCATATCGTTTAAAGTCATTGTGAATCGTTCGCTCAGCGTTCCAGACGTAGCTTTCAAACCACTCATTCAAATCATTGAAAAATGACGCAAAATCGATCTCAATGCTTTACAACTTCACTGAAAACGAACAAATCATTTTTATTGTTATAAAGGGGTGTTTGATCCGGAAGCTTCCACAAAATTCCACAAATCTCCTTTTAGTATAATATGTATATTTCACTAAAGGGAGGTATTGAAAAAACGATAATTTCGTCTTGTATTATATTACCTCTCTGTGATTTCTTTCAAAACTCATTCATCCCAATCATTCCAAATTCAATTCAAATTCATTGACCTTGCTAATTTCGCGATTTTACTAACAATACAACTATTCTATGTGTTATTCTACATTTCCCAAGAGCGCAAAATTAATTGCGCTATGCAAAAAGTTGTTCCGCGTCAACTTTTCTCAAGATGGTACGGATAGCATATTAGTTCTGTACATTTCATGTAGATGACAAGAATTCTCAAGATGGTACGGATAGTATACTTGTTCTTTACTTTTCATGTAGATGACAAGATAAAAAAATGCTATCATAAAAATTGAGTTTTTTCGTTTCGACTTCTTGGTACACATTGTTGGAAAATCATACACTAGCTCATTTACGTAATCTAATGCTATCAAAAATCGCATTATAACCTTCGTTAACTTTTCAGGAGGATGTAAACTGCACGGACCTCAACAAAGGAATATCAAAGTTACGCAGGTTTCAAATTTTCTCATTTGAAACGTACTATAAGTTTTCAAATGAGGTTACAAATTGTGCCATTCTTCAAAGGATGAAGGTCTTACAAGTAATAAATCGTGAGTATGAATGGATGGTGCTTCTTAATACATCAGCTTAATCACGCTGCATTAAAATTTGATACATCGAGATTTAATTGTTTCTCTTCAATTTTTCATATCCGTTGTACCTTCGCCGGGACACACTTTGATTCACATAGCATTTAGTCAAAGTGAATTTATAGGTCTGGGTCCCGTTTTACTTAACTTCTTACGAAAAATTTAAACGTACTTGGTGTTTTCATTCATTGTTCGATTCTGCCTTGAAATATCTCATTTGAATCGTCTTCTAAAGACGATTACAATCAGATGATGCATGGCAGAATGTTTAGTAAAAAAGACCCTTGTGTACTCGTGTGTACCAACTTGGTCTACTTTTCTAGAAAATAGGACATCCATAAACTCCAAAATATTTTCACGATGAGCCTATGCAATGACGTTTTACAATAATTTCATACGTTGGCGAAGCGATGACATAATGCACTGTCAGCCTTTTTGTGCATTTATCAGTGATCGACACTTAAACTAGTCTTTGAAATTTATCAGGAACTGTTTTAAGCTACTTCAGGTTCTTCAGACGGGCAGTTTATGGCCAAATTATTTCTGAGCGTTACCATTTTGAAAGATGGTTAATTGATCGTCACTTGTCGATTTCTTCATTTTTCCTTATCCTTTCAATTTCCTCCCTAAATTACTAAAGGATAATTACAATTTTCATAGAGGACCCGTTATATTCAGGGAGGACCAGTAATGTTAATGGCTAAAAGGTCCTTCCGGGTGGTGGCAAAGATTGGTTAGTGTTGAGCCCTGTTTGTATTAGGTTCTAACGGAATACAGATTCATAAATGCAGCATCCATACGCCGAGTGCAATTTTTAAAGTCTCTAATGCCTTTAACTGCGCAAATTGTATACAAAATTGATGGAACTATCATCTACTAGAAAACAAGTTCTTACAACTTAGATTAATCCTTCTGCTACCTGCGCTGAATGTGCGGGCCAATGAAAGAGACAAGATCGATAGCCGCTCCCGGGAATCGAACCCAGGACCAAAGCTCTACCACTAGACCACGGACAACACACAATAATTTAGAAGTTGTGGTACTATTTCTCCCCGATCATTCGCACAGTGAGTTTGTATTTCCGTTAATCTATCGTCACTACAGTGGCACATGTCAATGTGAGCGACGCCCTCAGTAGACGATTAGTTGTTACGGGGAATAGTGCAAGGATACATGACGAAACTACTGCTAAGATCCGCTATGGTACTTTAACGTGTAAAGCACCGTCTCACGGGACCTCGGTTTAACGTCTCATCCGAAAGAAGATTACAAGTGTAGTTTGTTTGCGTGCCAGCCCGAGGCTCGAACCCACGATGTCGACATTTCATTGTTTTGAGGGCAGCTGCTATATTGACTGAGCTAATCGGGTTGTCGCACTTTTTATCGATGCATAGTCTTAAACGTGATTTGATTGATGTACAGTTAATAACATCGTGAAATAGACATTCACCTCAATCTAAACCATTCTAAATCGATCACTCAGCGCTCCAATCATTCATTCCAAACACTCACTCAAACCATTCAAAAACGATTAAACCTATTTAAAAATATAGGATCAACAACATCATTCAAAATAAATTTTGAAAGAGAAAACTCACAATTTTACTGACATAATTCAAATAGTTAGCGCCTCATAGGTTCGTGAAGAAATTTGAAGCTGTGCACAGAACTTGTATGCACTTTTGTATCAAAGGGAGGTAATCAATAACGCAAATTTTGTTCATCCCGAACAAAATTTGCAATATAGGATTACCACCCATTAAATTCACTCAAAACTCGCTCCTTACACTCATTCAATTTCATTCCGTAATCATTCCAAAATCATTCACCCTGTCAATTTCACGATGTTATTAACTGTAGCGACGATATCTTTATTTACGTACACGCCCGTGTAGTGGGATTTACCATCCTTGACGCCAGAAAGCTTTATATAGATTTTATTGCATTACCATGCAACCAAACCCAACATAAAGAGTTTCTTAAACTTTTTTTAGATAAAATTTCAAAATATATAGGTATTTAAAGTAATTTGTTTGCTATATTTAGAAATGCAATTCATAACTTGTAAGTAATTACTCCGTAATGATGCAACTTGACAAATAGCTTGCATCGTTTTTAATTTACGCGCACTATTTTTGAGCTGGTCCTGTTACGTAGGTATCAGACATCTACGCTACTTTATTGAAAGGTTTTCGATAAATGACCGAGAATAAGCGGTTTGACTCTCCCTTTTTTATCACTTCATGAATGTTGTTTGATAACATCCTACTAATAACATAGTGAAATTGACAAGGTGAATGATTTTGGAATGATTAAGGAATGAAATTGAATGAGTGTGAGGAGCGAGTTTTGAGCGAATTTAATGGGTGGTAATCCTATATTGCAAATTTTGTTCGCGATGAACAAAATTTGCGATATTGATTACCTCCCTTTAATAAAAAAAAGTGCATACAAGTTCTGTGCACAGCTTCAAATTTCTTCACGAACCTATGAGGCGCTAACTATTTGAATTATGTCAGTGAAATCGCGAATTTTCTCTATCAAAATTTATTTTGAATGATGTTGTTGATTCTATATTTTTAAAAAGGTTTGATCGTTTTTGAATGGTTTGAGTGAGTGTTTGGAATAAATGATTGGAGCGCTGAGTGATCGATTTAGAATGGTTTAGATTGAGGTGAATGTCTATTTCAAGATGTTAGTAACTGTAGCGGGAACCATTAAGACGACGGCGTCATGAGGGTACCGTGTACAAGTATGCACAATTTTAATTCATTAAATTTTGCCCTCGCTTGGATTGGACTGAGTCGTATTTAGTCTATCTAACGTGCTTGTTATTACGTCGATTTTCTTTCTTAGACAGTAGACAAAAGTTTTACGAAACCACCATAGATTAGAAGGTTTAACCGTCTTCTTTACAATAATGCTACAGTCATTCATGTTCTATTTCTCATTAAAAAAATGCCTTATTAGCATTTTCACGAAACCGGACAAGACTTTTGTCAATTGGCATAATTTGCATCAAAATACTGACTTCATACATCTTTTTATCTTATTACTGTACAAATATCCGTGTGATAACATCCCGTATGATATTTTTTATGATATCACATAGTTATTTTTAGAACAAAGATATAAAGCGGTTATTTCTAGAAACTTGCATTTCAGTTAGTAACATCGACGATAACAAGATAAATAGAGGTTATAAGATAAATATAATTCGTACTTAGTGTATTGTATGAAAAAAATATCAAACTCGGTTGTGAGAATTGATCATTGTCTCGGCAGAGCCTCGACAATTTTCAATTCTCCCAACCTCGTTAGATATTTTTCTTCATATAATACACTAAGTATGTATTATATATATGTATATATAGCGGACAAATAAAAAAGAAATAAAATCCATCCTCTACGATTCCTTCGCAATAGAGCATGTTCGATTTTCACGATGAATTTTATGATAACGACCCGTTTCTATCAAAAGATTATGCGAGGACTCTCTAAATATAGCAATTGCGATATTTCAGGCTAAAGATCGCACGCATGCGGTTAAGTTTACACCCAACGTCGCCATTTATAAGGCTTATGTCATAATATAACTATCAGAGACTAGCTTTGTATCAAAGTTGGAAACGTACGAGAAACGACTGACTTATGTTTCCCCGTTTTTCAAGTGCAAAGTCACCCCGCTTTTCGGAGTGTAAAGCGGGATACAAATTCTAAACCTTCACAAACGTTATTGCATCTCGAACGAGATTAAATACCATCGATTTTTTTGATAGCGTGCAAAATGGGTTGCCATTTATCTGTCTAACGTTTGTAAAAGTTTTTATATCCTAAACACAGGGCCGGTCAGACAATGTTTTGATTGTAAAGGCATGTGGAACACTCGCTGTTACTTACCCGCTGGACACAACTTATTATTATCATTTTCTTTTTTATTTTTTTATTATTACTTTCCAAATATGTGTGCCTGTGTGTGACATTTTCGTCAACACATTAGCCTGCGCGCCCGCACAGTTTGATCAGTGTTGACCCCCAGCGTATATAAGTATTGAATTTTTGTGGTATTTTTGTGTATTAGGCTGCTCGAAGTTTGCGCTTCGGGTGACCGAAGAACCGCTAAACCCCTCCATTTGTCTGAGTCACCGATCCGGTGAATCGATTACCAATCATAATTGTAAATACAAAAAAAGGATTTTCTATATCCGTGATGAATGAGTATTGAATAAAAATAACTTTTTGACAGAGGGAATTTCATTGGATAGAATTATTATCGGTACACCTAAAACAAGTTTTCTCACAATTTAATATGCGATACCAGATTTCTTTATTTTTTTAAACACTTATTTACATTTTTTTTAAACTATAATTTTACTATATTCTAATTTCGACAAGACCTTTTTATTTTCCTAAATTGTGTCATACGTTTTTACAATGTTCAAGTCAAATCCTGATGGCTTAAGTACCAAAGTATGGATTTCTGGAAGTTCTCGCACCAGTACTTCTTTTACACCCTTTTTCCGAGCCTCCCGCTGCTCATTCTCGTTATTTTCTCCTTTTTTCCCTTCTTTTAACATATAGTAAATGTCGCATGCAAGAATACGCTTCACTTTTTTCATTGTTGTTTAGAGTAAAAGGAAATCATTTTAAATAAAGTTAGACAAACGGAAACACCTAATTTGTTATAATTTTAATTCATTCAGGAAACCTTCGAAATTTCATGAATGATCCATTTTGTTCATTCATAAAATGTTTAGTCTTGGTGTATATAATTAAAATTGAGTGACTCTGACAATGTCATCAATTTTTAACCCTTTTTATGCGGACCAAAACTTATTATTTCTGTACGCAAGTCTTTGGCCGACAGTATAGACTAAGATTAGCATGCGCAACATTTCGAAAGTAATAAACTTTAATTGTTTAACCGAGGTTTCCTAATGATTTTCATTAGGAAACCTCGGTTAGCATTGTTAAAGAACGCGTGGTACGAAATATTGCGGAACTATTACGGCTCCACTACCTTAAGAATGTCATCTAATCGCGACCTTTATATTGAGTCTAGGCCCGATTTCAAGATGAAAACATTGGCAAGACGTCTGAGAAATTGTACCCCGCTTTGCAAGCGTACCCACTTGCAAAATGGTCTCAATTTTTAAACGCTCGTAGCGGGTTTTGCATCCTGAACGCAAGGGATGGTATATTTTTTTTTATTCCTAGATGGTTTCTTTAAGCTTGACTGGTGCATTTACTGCGTAAAGACGACTAAAACGGCGTAACTGCAGATCGGATACAACTGTAGTCACCATATTTTGGTCTATCAACTAAGCTAAATCAAACACCGTTAAACAGATTAAATCCTCGGTCTTATCTGATCATTGCGCTGAAAGCTTTAAGTTTTCCTACAATTTTTTACTTTCAACTGAGATGTTGTACAAAGGCATAAAGATATGTGGTAGTTAAAAACAATTTATTCTGCATTCAAAAATTTATGACTAGTAAACGCCTATAATATTTCATCAATTTTTCATTCAGTTTTATTGCGTTTAATCTCGAGGAAGTTTTTCTTCGATTGAACAGTTTTATGTTTACAATCATTCAATTTAGACAACGCGCTGTCAATATCTGGCTAGCAAAATGGCCATCCATACTTTTCAATACGAACTTTGACGTTTAAGAATATATAATCTAATTAATTTGTGTCAATTAAACTTCGTGCGCTCTGTTTGTGTCAAAAATTAGATCTATGCCTCAGTGAAAACAAGTTTGTACATAGTTGTATCGCACACAAAGTAGTCCCATAGGAAACATGCATCATATTAGTGAAATAGTAACTCTTCAACTTAATGATTTTAAAATATGAGATATGACAAACTATCTGAAATAACAGAGGTCTAAATCATTAGACCTCTTCTAAAAAAGTCTGGTCTTGAGCTCATATATTCCAATTAAAGACCAGTCAGCAACCTGTCTTTCTTGTCCAAACTTATTGAAAAAGCCGCTTTCTACCTTATATATGACCATGTAAATGAGTTTGATCTTTTACCAAGGAGTCAGTCAGCTTACAGACAATATCATTCATGTGAATCTGCTCTTCTAAGGCTCGTAAATGATATACTTGAAGGAATTGAACACCAGGAAGTAACATCTCTTATTGCCCTTGATCTTTGCGCTGCTTTTGACACGGTTGATCATAGTATACTGCTGGATGTACTTAACAATCAGTATGGAATTTCCGGATCTGCGCTGAAATGGATGGACTCATACTTACGACCACGTAGCTGTAAAGTCAGTGTTAACTCACATACTTCCTCGGCGCGAGAACTTGACCGCAGTGTCCCCCAGGAAGCTGTCTTGGGCCATGGCTTTACTTAGCTTACGCAGGAACTATATTTGATATAGTGCCTCCTTCCCTTTCAGAGTACGGATTCGCTAATGACCACACGGCGAATAGACGTTTTAAACCATCACCAACTGAGGAAGCTATTGCTATCCAAGAAATGGAAGAATGCGCAGTCCTTATAAACGACTGGATGAACAGCAATAAACTTAAGATGAATAATTCAAAAACAGAGTTCATTCTTTTTGGAAGTCGTCAACAGCTCACGAAATGTAGGACAAAACAAATTAATATATGTGGCGATATTGTCAAATCTCAAAAATGCATCAGATATTTTGGTGCCTTTTTAGACGAATCATTTAGCTTCAAGGATCACGTGAACAAAAAGTGTAAAACCGCTATGTTGAATTACTTCAAAATTAAGAGCATTCGAAAATATTTGTCGAAGGAAGCTGCTGAAACTCTGGTTCATCTTTAGTTTATTCTCTATGGCATTTCAAAAACAGAATTATCAAAGCTTCAACGTATACAGAATATGTGTGCTAAACTCGTGCTTAGTCGTTCCAAGTATGACGGCGCAAAAAAGGCGCTACATGACCTGCATTGGCTTCCGATCAAAGCACGAATTAGCTTTAAGATCCACACATACATGTACAATTGCTCTGTAGGAAAAGCACCAGCTTACCTAACAGAACTCCTATCCTACAGAGTGTAAAAACGAGCTTTCAGAACTGCCGAATCGTCTGACGGAATCTTCAATGTTCCTTTCAATAAGAGGAAATCATTTTCTGACAGGAGTTTCAGTACGATGGGCCCAAAATTATGGAACGAATTACCAGTTTACATCAGGAAATCAGAAACCATAGATTTCTTTAAACGAAAACTAAAATCCTTCTATTTTAAAGACTTTTTCGACCTTTTCTAAATTGAAATTTAGTTTTTAAACAAATATGAGGTAGTTTTAAGAATTATTTCTTATACCTTTCATAATTTGATATTGTTTTACATGAATTATTTGTTTATACACTTTTATGTACAACGCCATTGAATATGTTTTTGGTGAACGAACGTCGTTCACCAGTGTTATATACCATGTCAGGAAAATCCTGTTGGATGTTAATACATTTGAAATAAAGTAGCGCTTCTTAAAATTCAATTTAGTATCTTTCAATATTTTTCTCCGCAAAATCACTGTTTTCTTCTTTAATGGCGTGATACTATTATTCTTTATCAAGTGAAAATAATGAAAATTCGCCTTGAAAAACACAAAATGATCTTGCAATGTTTATCAAGGGAATTTTTGATCGGCGTAAGCTTGTCGAGAGTTTAAAGCAAAAACAAAGTTTGTGTCTAGACACCGTAGAGACAGATACTATGTTTTTGACCCAAGCCTTCGCTGGTGCAACTTGTAGTAATTAGCCGGAAATACGTGTTTATTTAGGTCATGTCCTCTTGAACTTACATTCGGCAATACTCGGGCGATCTCCGACGGCTCCGATTTAAATGTAGGTTAGAGGAATCGGCCGAGTTGAGACGAATGACACATCAAGACACCTTGTGTCATTAGAAACGGTAACGCGGTTTTACATAACTTTTCAACTAACGACAGTCAGTCTCGAGACGGGTTTTAAGAATGATTCGACATGTGTTTTACATACTAGTACAACCTTTCTTGTACTTTTATTTAAATAGGGATGAACGCCGCTATTAAGATTTTTTTTTAAAAAATTGCGTTGGCTGAAATAGGGCTTGTAAGGATACACTCGAATATTCGGTGAACTTATTCCCAGCGAAAACGTTTCGTATTCGTCTGTCTCAGAAGCGAATATTGCCGAATACCAAATGCGACAGGCACGGAAGATATTTCATTGGGGCCATTCTACTTTACATTTTTTCAATCTGTAAAACCATATCAATTCAAAATTCTATTTGCAAATTAAATAAATGATAGCTAAATATTCAACCCTAGATACCACTGCAATTGACGAGTAGATATTGCCGTGGTCAAGGGGGGACCAGATCCGTCATGCACTTGTGTACAATTCGACAGGCGGGTTTAGTTGTTAAATTATTCTGGAAAAGTCACTGCGTTTTTTACAGAAATCATGAAAATCTTAATCGGTGAATAAAAAATGGCTCCATCCTTCCCAAAATACGTTTAGAATTTGTTAACTACAGTTTCAGCAAAAACTAGCTCCGAGCAGAAGTCTAATATCAGCCGCAATACTGTAATAAGATATCGATAGTAAGTGATTTTACAAGCATCCAAACTCTTGAAGGTAAACAATAGGTTCTCGTGCACAAAATAAACCGACAATTGTAAGGATTCTCAATTCTTTTGGAAAGAAAGTCGGAAGGAAAAAAACATTGTATTATACTTAAACATAGTCATAGACATAGTCATGCAATTATTACCGCCCTTTAAAAAATAAACTTCTTAAATAAGATTCTTATTCGCCTTTAATGTAGAAATTACGTTACAAAAATAATATTTTTAAAGACTTTTAGTATGCAATTTACTATGGAGCAATTGTTTAATATAAAAAGTTATACTTTAATTTCTAAACCTTAAACAGAAATTATCCATGAATAATACTAATAGGGCACTAGACCTCCTTTAACATATACCTAAATATTTCTCATTCTGCAGTGTTATAAAATTGAATAACGACATAAGTGTCAACCACGGAAGTGGTTATGGCTTCAAATATGATAAAAACTAATCACTCAGGTTATGATTCAAAATACTATTAATAAGTTAACAAATCATAACTTTAAATAATGAGTACAGTTCGGGACTGACTGATATTCATAGATGTTTCTTTGGTTGGTACTCAAAGACCTTTTCATCCTCTGAGAAGAAACAAAGATAGTTAAAAAAATGTAAAACAAATACAACAAATTTACTTGAAATAAGCTTAAACATGATAACAACTACTTTTGTAAAAACAAACACCATTGGATATAGGTTAAAGACAGTTTTAGATAGGATTAAATCGTTTTCTCCATTTATGTTTAATTAATAAATGTACCTATTTCAAGTGTTTAAAAGAAATTTTCACAGAGTAACATCTCATTTTCTAACAAATATTTTTCTAACAAGATTTTTCCTCTCTTTCCCTTTCTTTGAATTTGCAGTGAAATTTCCGAATAACGGAAATTTTGTCGAGACAATTCTTTCCACTTTTTTTTACATTCGTAATTTCTCTTTTCTAATTGAATTAGAATGCCACCAGGTTCGTTCACCATCAGTACTTTCAGTGCTTTGATTAACGTAGAAATAGGCGTTTAATCAAATTGCCAAATTTGAGTTTGAGTTTGAGGTATGTATAAATCCCCTTCGCATGTATAGGTCTATAATGCATGTCTATCCAGTCTGCTCACTTTCTGTTCTCTACAAGCACGTGAACTTTTTGTTAAAGGTGGTGGGCCCATAATAGTTCTACAACATTTCGGATCTCATGATCTTTCACAATGTTAACCGTGGTTCCCTAATGAAATCATTAGAAAACCTCAGTTAATTTCGCATATATAGGCCGACAATGCATGTGTATCTTGTCTGCTAAATTTCCGTTCTTTACAAGCAGTTGAACTTTTCATTTAAGGCAGTGGATCCGCAATAGCTCCGCAGCACTTTGGAACTCATGATCTCTCACAATGGAAACCGAGATTTTCTAATGAAATCATTAGGCGTGTCTTAGATGTGACGTAAATCAGCGAGTCTACTTTTTGGTGAACGATATTGTTCATCAATGTAACCACATAAGGAATACCCAGTGTGTTCTTAAAAGCTTCGAAATAAAATAGTGCCAATTAAGCTTCAATTTGGTATTTCTCAAGACTTTTCTCCGCAAAATCACTGTCTATTTCGTACATTGCGTGATATTAGAATTCTATATCATGTAATGTAATGAAAATTCCCATAAAAAACGATATGAAGTAACAATTTTTAACGGGCAATGGATGATCTGCGTAAGCATATCGAAGGTTTAGAGCAAAAACAACGTTTGTGTCTATACACTGCATAGACACATGCAAAGTTTTTTTTTTTATCTAAGCCATCGATTTTGCAACATACATTAATTTGCCGGAAACATGTGTTTTTATATCGTGCCCTCCTGCACTTTGTTTTTTACCGTTTATACCTATACGTATATACCTATACACATAGTAGCATTTGAAAAGGTCACCAGTCTAGTGACATTCGTGAACAACGAATGCGTTACGATTTTTACCGACGATGATTCGTAAAAAATAAAACGACGAATGCGTAACGATTTTTATCGAAGATGATTCGCAAATAATGATAATAAAAAAATAAAAAAAAACAACCCGCGAGGTCATGTCTATAAACAGCATGCAATCTGATCATGTTTAAATGAGCGTCAATCGTCGAAAGTTCCGATTGGTTGCTTTAATTACAGATTTTAAAGCTGCTCTTTCACAGTTTTTCATAGAAAAAATACAAAACTTGTTCTAAGTTTTGGAAATGTGTGTATTTTTAGACTATTAAGAAAGGTCCAAAGCATTGGCACTAGAAACAGCATATTTCAATAATTTTGTAACTTATTTTTTTGAAGTGACAAGCTCAGTAGGGTATCCAGTCTATTTATTTCTAGTCTATTTATTACAAAATCGTTATTTTCTGTGAATAACCTTTCATTTTTTGCTTGTATTGATATGAAGTTTCCAGCTGTCAAATACTTTAACCTTAATCTTTGATTAAATAAGACAAACATGCCGAATGTCAAGCGAAAATAGTTGGCTCGAAATTGAAAAATAATTTTTTTAGCGTTAGTAGTCACTTTATTTTTCAGAATGAATTTAACCTAAATTAGGGTATATCGGTCTTTCTTTCTATGCATTACCAGATTGAATCTTGTTATTTAAAAGGCTTGGACATGATGAGGTAGTTTATACCGATTGATTTTACGAAAAATGTTAAAATTCACATTTTCCCTATCTGTGCAAGAGCAGCTTTAAATTGAAATAACATTAGGTAAATAATGTAAGCAATAAAACTATCTTATAAAAAATACTAAATTTTCGTCTTTTGTTTGAATCGTTTTAGGAAATTGATTCCTGTGCAACGCTGCATCAGTCTGCAAAATATTAGTGCGATTACCTGAAAAGTATGCGTTTTATTAGCGAATGTCAATTTTATATAGTCCATTTTGGTGAGATCCTTTTCTTAGAAGGTAAAGCATGCATGGATGTCGACCGAATCTCACAAGAGTTATTTCGGGGAACACTTTAACAGATGGAATTTATATTATTCTAATTATTTTATTCTAATGACAATCACCCCGTTTATGAGCAAAATTTGTTTCCATAAATATGAAAAATATTCAATCAACATTTAAAAGAAACGCAATAAACAAATGGAATACCTTGGTTTCATCGATTGGACATATTTCCATTAAATGCCTATATTGAGTTGTTTTTCGACGATGTCTGTCAACTTACTATGTTAACAGGGACGTTCACCATCAGTACTTTTAGTGCTGTGAATTATTTTTGATGTTCTTTCAAAAGCTAGACGACAATTATGGGTAACAATAACTGTGTTCTAAAACCCAAATTGGTGCTTACCAACAAGAGAACCGCCTACGGGTGACTGTGCTCGGCTGTCGGATGCTTGATAGTGGATGAATCAAAGCGCTAAAAGAGCTGTAGGTCTGGTTTATAAGGAGGCAAGGTTACATTTGAAGGCAAGCACTCCAATATTTGAATCTTTTTAGCAAGGCTTTCTAGGCGAGGGAAACCAAGGGTTCCGAAATCACATCAAAGAAAAATATCGAACGGTGTGCTCACTATATAGCGCTGGTTCCGAAAACAACAACAAAATCCCAAGGTAAAGATTAATACGCCCGATACCGCTTTGCAGACATGCGCATCTCGCGTTTTTGGTGGACGATTACGTTCACCAGTGTTAATACCGCGTTTAAAAATCCTGTCAGATGTAAATAGGTTTTCAAAACAGTAGAGCTCACTAAGATTTAATTTACTCTTTTTCAAAAATTGTATCCGTCTGACAACTATGCATTTTAAAAATGGAGAAAAACAAGGGTTCTACATAACTTGTTGAAACCTCAAGACATTGTTTAAGGTAACTGCGGACACATAGAGTGCCATTTTAGGTCCAAATTTTAAATTGTCTGCAAATCATGTCTAATGCAATGATACTGAACTTTGAACTACCCGCTTTCATATTGCGGTCATAAAAAGGAATTTCATAACGTAGAGTTGACGTCATGACATCATCAAGGGGCCGACCCCTTTTTTAGGGACCAAAATCAGTAATTGTCCATTATTTTTGGAAATAATAAACCAATTTTTATCCTGAAAACGCCATTTGCTTCGTGTTAAGACGCCCGATGTTATGTTTTTATTCATATGACAAAATAAATGTAAGAAATACAATAAAGTTTTACGTATTAAATGTAAATGTCTTCTGCGTTGCTGTTTTCGAGTACAGTTACTGAAAATACTGCCTTTTTTTCTCGAAAATTTGTCCGGTGACCTATGCTGAAATTTAGATATGTTGCTGCCAAACCATTCCGCTGACGATTTTTGATATAAAAACCATGCGTCTTCGGGTTAGATTTTTTGTAAAATTTTATTCCGCGAAGATATCGCAAATCAAAGGATACTTCAACGTCGCGTTAAATGTTCACAAAAGCTGTCTTTTTAAATGGATGAAAAATTTAGTGAATTTTTTATTTCTTAAAAACACATTCAGATTTGATACTTCTGAATCCTACATTTCACAATAAACCTTAATTTCAAATATTTTAGAATGCGTTATTACACGGAGATTGGCGCCAAATAAGTATAGTACCGATGGTTTTGGTGTGACGTCGAATTCGGCGAAAAATGTTGCAACAATTTCGGAAAATCGAATTTAATAAAAGATCTAACCCGAAGACATATCATTTTTATTTGATTAATGAAAAGAACATATTTTTCGCAACAAAATAACAAAAAATCAGCATGGGTCACCGGGCAAAATTTTGAGAGATTCTATTAATTTACAAAAAAATGAAATAAAAAAGGAACGTCAAATCTTAAAAATCGCGAAATAGATAGCGATTGGGGCCAATTTTTTCTTTTTAAATGTGCACGGAAATTAAACGACTAGCTCAGGCGTTCTTGGACTTTCTAAATGAAACTTTTTTTGTAAAAATCGACCGATTAATTCAGAAAATATTTGCAACTAATGATTTTGGCGGGTCAAAAAAGGGTTGGGCCCTTAATGATGTCACGACGTCAAATGAACGAGATTCAGACCCTTTTCATTGTATGTTACCTTATTCCCACACTCCAAACATGAATCTCAGCAATTATTGTGAGATTTAAAGAAACTCGAAATTTCGACGATTTTATCTGTCCGCAGTTACCTTAAGGTGGCAATGGACAGCGGCCTCCCGACTCTATAAACCGGAAGCGGGCTTTCGTTTATTTTACGGCTCTTTTGCGCGTTGTTTAAAAATACCGGTTTTCAGCTTGTGGAAATAACGTGGAATTATGATAGTAATATTTCATAACTTAGCTTCTTTTCAACATTTGATATCAATTGAATGACCGGATCATTAAATTCAAAAATAAAATGTGTTATAAATGTCATTCAATTAGGAGGGGGCACTGTAAAAAAACGAAAAACTTTCTTATTTTATTGGAAAGGTATGCTTAATTTTTTACTAGATAAAGGAAAAATATGGGTTTTAAACATATCGGAAAATGAGAAAAATTCATTGGGTAATTTCTTCAAAAAATAGGGTTTTGTGGCATATTTTCCCCTGAAAATTACAAAAAATAGTGCATTTTTAACTTTTGAAGGTATATTGTGTAGATGCAATTGATCAAGGAGAAATTTTCTTGGCAACAACCATTGTGTACATGTATGAGGTCCATCAAAATGAATGTGTTTATAGCTATCAGCTGGTATTGAGTTTATGCTAGACCTAAAACGAATATAAACGTTTTACTGAAAAAATGACCAATACCACTCAAGGGCGGATAACTCTAGCGTGAAAACGAGCATGGAAAGGTACCTTCAAATTTTGATATAACGACTATACAATGTTAACCTACAACATATGTAAACAAGAAAAAAAATCATTGGACGCAAAAAATGACGCTATGTGTCCATTGCTACCTTCAGTGCGAAATCATGTGTAATTCTGAGGTCAGGTGAACGTTTTGCTTGCGTAGAACTACTTTTCTGGCAGAGTGAGTAATTTGTGCCTTGTTTCCCAATGGTCCATGGGAGGTCACTCATGAAAAGTTGGTGAATGGAATTACTGGAATGGTAATCTCCCCTGACACTACTAATATTTGTAAAACAATGATAAAACCAGAATATACTTGATACAATCCGAGCACGTAAAGTAAAGCATTCAGGTCGTGCGATAACGGTTTATGCAAAGGGGTTTTAATTTACTTTTCAACACGCGACAGCCAATCTCGAGAAAAGTGTCTGCATTTTTTTACGTGTATATATAAACACTTACCCTTTCTTTCTCTATTTGAGAATAAAAATCGCGGAACAATTAATTATTATCTTTTTATAGAATTCTTTAAGCAGTTAACAACAGAATTTGTATTATGAGAATACGAAGAATCTATTAGCATCTCAAAATAAGAATAATAACCTAGATAATTTAATTGTCATTTCTTTCCTTTTATACCATATGGATCAGACAACCACTCTTTAAACTACACCCGGCATAATGGTGAAAGTTATTGAAACCTTTAAGTTACAGGACTTTGGTTAACGATTGACGACATATGATGAGAAATGTATATCGGAAGCAAGATGCGAACTTGGGTCAGGTCATTTTCCTTTTATCTTGTCTCAACAAATGGAAGAATCACTCTAGTATGCCAACAGAAACGTCCGCCATCAGTATTTTCAGTGCTTTGATTATGATTTTAGTTGAGTTGATTGGTTTGCTACTAGCCAGTCAATTTTACCTAATCTAAAATTTTGTCGTCTGTTTAAGGGTTTAAGGATGGGACAAGGCTTTTAAATTTTTCTAATCAAGATTAATCCATTACAAGACAACATATATTTAGACAGGTCCAAATTGTAAAGGGTTGCAGATTACATATAATTTGTGGGCAAATTGATAAACTTTGTACAAATCAACCACCTTACATTGCAAGTGACGTCACTTTTTGTTTACTTTTCAAAGGCAAGGTTGAAATTAAATTGTATTTCAACCATCATGTAGATTACTGTCGTATTTAGCGTGATCGATCACGCACCCTAGTTTAGGAATCGTGCTTCTCGAGCCCAGATGAATGTTTTTTTTTTTTGTTTTTTTTTTTTCATAAATTCAAGTTTCAAAACTAGATGCATTGTACAAGCAATAGCACTTTTACACGAAACGATTTTGAAAAAAAAACGCTTTCCATTTTTGTAATATTTATGAATACTTGTGTATGAGTTGAAAAAAGAAAAATATGGAAATCTTGGACATCAGTAGAGAAAAGAAAAAAAAAATATTATAAAATGAAGTTTTCTCAGACATGTAACGAATACACCAGTCAATTTAAAAGTAATGGAATTGATTATTTTCTATTTTGAAAATACACTGAAAAAGGTCATAATATTACAAAAAATCTGTTATCGTTGGAGTTTCGAACCTCAATCTTATATTTCACTTTACTGTTACGAGGGGCGGTGACGTGTGTCCGAACACACTATCTACCTGAGCTATTTTCCCACATGTCGATATCAATTGTTTTTACTAATTATTATCTCTTATATATTTTACATAGCAATAAAATAATAAAGAAATCATGACGTCACTTGCAATGTTGGTCGGTCGGACTGTAGCATAATATTAGGGAGAAAGTGTTAGTAAGAAGAGTCTTCTTCTTTTAGCAAGGTCATCCGTGAAGATCAAACATAAACGCTACGTATCTTTAACACAGCACTGATTTTGGCAGTGATTTGTAAGAAAATATAGGGTATACATACTAAAGACAAGGTGAATAATCAAGGTTATATTCAAGAAAATTGACCTCGTGTGTTGTTTCGTCTATTCAGTTCCCTCCCCTTCAGTACTAACAGGACTTCTATTTTATTACAGCGTAGTGATAAAGCATTTCGTGTCGCACAAAAGTTGATGACGTTTACTAGACCTATTTCTTTTTGCACGCATCCACACAGTCTGGCCAGAGTCTTTACTTTGCGTTTTGTAGATAGATAAGATCGCAAAGTATCTGTAGATCATCAGGTAACTTTATACTTACAATTTGTGGCTGTCTACGTTACTCAGTGTATGCACCTCACGAACATTTTGAATTGTTGGAAATGTCCCGCACAGGCTCAAATGTCAAAGTTTTCGCACATGGACGACGACGACACGCCGCCGCAGTGGCTTTAGTAATAGAAAAGAGCCGAGCTAAAATGAATTTATTTGATCTTTGGGTTACCAAAATCTCGTAACTTCAGCTTGTCAAACAGAATTTAAGAGGATTCGATTAACCAACGATGAATAAAGTATCTAGTTTAAAAATATCGTCTATCTGTAAAGTAAGTACATAAAAAATATTTTATGAAAAGCTAATTATTCTTAGCCATAAATGCAGTGACCCGTTACTTAGGCTCCGCCCTACCAGGACAAAAAATCACCGACTATAACGACGAACTGGGCCGTTTCAATACGTTGGTGTTGTCTTAATCTTGTAATCTTATGAATTATGAACTTGGAGTTATTTAAAATACAAACGGTGAAAAGGCGATGAGTTTATGATGGCAAAATGCTCACAAACGATTTGAATGGTTTCCCGAATAGTACGGCACACCATATGTTGAACATTTGCATATATTTTCATCTTGAACGCAAGAAAAGACTCAATAGTAATTAATCAGATTAAATAATAAAAACAAGAAAAGCGAATGGTCTTTAAAAATGAACACATTTTTTTCTGATTTTCAAATGTCAGCTTCGTTTTTTTGATTGGCCGATTTTTCTGATAAAGTGTAACGTATACTCGCTTTAATTCCATGGACCTTTATACCAACTTGATAACATTTCTTACCAAGTAAAATGTTTTTCAGATTTAGGACAGATTTAAGAGTGATATTCATCTGACTGCGGTTTAATTTCATCGATATAAAGGTAAAATAGTAACCTTAACGTATCAAGATGAAAAAAGACGTTTATATACTTATATGAAAGTACTGAAAATACCATAACACTGACTAGTTAAATATATTTTGTCTAATCAAACCGTTCATTATATACAGCTAGGACCATTGTGAAATTGACAAGTTGAATGAATGGAATGATTTTTGAATGAAATTGTATGAGCCAGGGCTGTGAATTTTAAAAGATATTAAATGGAGATAATCCAATACTGCTAATTTTGATCAAGATGAACAACATTAGCGATATTTATTACCTCCTTTAATATAATATGCATTAAAGTTCTATAAATGGCTTTTTATATCTTTCCTAAAAAATAGGCGAATCGACCCTAGTCAGACTGTGCGGACTGACTAGGATCGAAACTTATCGCATTTTACTGTTTTCCTGAATCAAGAATGATCAATCTACTTTCCTTAGGAAGAATTTTTGAAATGCGGCCTCTTGTTGATCTATGCTGGACCCAATCTCTTTTTCAAATATTTGTTTTTACAGAGTTCCCAGATGGTCTCTTTTCGCGTGGCGGCTCACATTTTTTTCGCTCGCAACAACTTACGGTAAAAACTCAATTTTGTTACGAGTTTGAATGGTCGGTGTAATTTCATGATCCAGACTGAAGTAAAAGCAAATCGACGAACAAAGACTAAATAACGCCCATTATAGTGCCAACCCCTAAGAACATTCGGAACATCACTCGGCCATTTCCGTAAATTACAACATACCTCGGATCACTCGGGAACCCTCGGCGATTCTACGGAATAGACCTCGGGAATAGAAAGGGCGCAGCCATGAAAGCGCGTCATAACGCACGTTGGTTTATATGACGTCACAAACATAACTAAGAATGACGTTGCGAAAAATAAAATCAAGGTAAGGTTAGAATTGGGCATATTATGAATTTAAAAAAAAACGCAGTGTTTTACTGCGTTTTGCTTTCAAATTATAACATGCCAAAATGATCTCCACAGACGATCGGAAAACATTAAAGGAATATACTATTCTTCAAGGGTATTAACCAAAGTACCGCAAGAGCCGAATTACCGAAAAATTGGCCAAAAATCACTACACTTACGTCCGAGGTACTTTCCAGTTTACGGAAAAGTCCGAGTGATGTTCCGAATGACCTCGGATGTATGTAAGGCGGATGGGTATGTAACGAAATCGTGCATTTTGTTAGGCGGGAACAGTGTAAGAAAATTAGCACTGTAGATTTATATCTTTTACAGTAAATAACGACTGAAAAATCTTAATTTTTGAGAATGACGAATCATTCTCAAAAATTAAGATTTTTTCAGCCGTTTTTTAAGAATCTAAACATATTTATATTCGGATTCGATGGTTTCACGTCAGTGACTTAAACAAGTAGCGTTGGCGACGTCGAATGTTTTCACTCACAGTTTCGAGGGCTGACGCCATTTTAACTGACGTCATCGAGTTTTTCAATGGTTTTCCCGTACTTTTTAAAATAATCCGTCTATGTACATCCGAGGTTGATCGTGAGATTGGCCGAGTGGTGTTCCGAATGTCCATAAGAACTGTTACAACGGACAAATACCTCTGCATGATGACATGCTAAGGATTCGTAATGAAAAAAGTCACGATTTCTGTACTTACGAAAAAACAAAAACGCTTCGCCATTCAAAATAATATGTGATCTTTTATCCATCGAATGTAAAAAAGACAAGTGTAGCTTATAAAGACAGTCTGATACTTCGCATAATCATTTACTTTCATATCTTATCCTGTAAATAAGTAAAATTTGGAAGATTAAAGGAAAATTAGAAGTACTGTGTGCCGTTTTCCGAAGTAAAGACATAAAAAACTTTTAGATTGAGTAAACATATTGGAAATTCATGCAATCTCGAACAACAATTCCATTTGAATAAATTGGTAATAGTTTTCCTCTCTATTATCACAACTAAAAATAAATAAATCGAAAAAATGTAATATAATATATGTTACGGTGCATGACAGAGAGTGTTACAGTATAGTAACTACATCATGGATAGAGGTTACAGATTTTTACGGAAAACATTTCTTTTGTTTTATTTATTTGAATGGGATTTATTAGCTATGATTTCCCCGTCTGTCCGTATGTCTATCCGTCCGCCCGTCTGTTAACTTAGACTTATTTTCCCAAAAGAGTTCACAATCTCTATCCGATTTACTTCAAACTTTCACAAAATGATTATACCAACATCGGAAATTTTTTGTTCGAAATTGGTTCGAAAAACATCAAAGGAAAGGGGGCATTAAGGGAATTTAATTACAATAT
The DNA here is from genome assembly GCA_948146395.1 of Fragum whitleyi. Lineage (NCBI taxonomy): Eukaryota > Metazoa > Mollusca > Bivalvia > Cardiida > Cardiidae > Fragum > Fragum whitleyi. Next base: position 44,916,196 of record OX411555.1, read on the forward strand.
ACTTGTTATAGCATAAGAGTCCACTGCTTTCGTCCGATTTGTTTCATGCTTTCACAGAATTTTTGAATCAACGGAAGGATTCGTGGGAACTTATGAATGTCAAAGCAAAATTACAACAATGAATAAAAAAAAATATTTATCCATCGTATATTTACAGAATGCCGAAAAATGCTCTTATGGGCTTCATTAAGCGCCAATGAAATAGGTATGAGCTTAAAGAATTTGATTGACATATGTTTTACCGAGATCCGCACCCATTTACTCATAAGGCTTCAGAAATGCCATTCTTCAGAAATCTTTACTTAAACCAAATTGTTGGCAAAGTACTCGTGTTGACTCATATAGGCTTATTAAGGATACATATTATCGATTAAAAGTGAGGTAATTGGTTAGGAAATTTAAACAGAATATTTCCGACCTAAAGAGATCATTGATGCCATTTGTGGTACGAGCGAGCATCATTGAAAACAAACATATTTTAAGAAATACATGTATGTCGTTTATTATTATAATCTTTCGTATATTTGCATTACGCAATAAAGAAGAAAACACACACATACAAACACACACACAAAATCATTCTAAATCATTCACTCAGTGCTCCATTCATTCATTCTCAAAACATTTAAAGGGAGGTAACGGATATTTTGAACGCAATTAGCGATTTTATGTTACCTCCCTTAAAAGTCATTCAAAACACGCTCCCCCCACTCATTCAATTTCATGTTGATATAATTCCACATTCAATCACTATGTCAATTTCACTATGTTTTAACTTTAGGGGTTTTGAAAACTCGATTCATACATTTTTGTATTATTTATGGTACAAGTAGGCATCATAAAGTGGGCTATATTTTTTTTCAAAATCGTGAGTTTGGAAAACTCCTTAGTCTGTCCATATGGGCCCATTTTAAAGCAAATCAAAAAGCATATCAGAAGTTAAAAATTTAAAAATGATATACATCAACACTAAGCAACGCCAGGTACAAGTGGTAATTTGAAAAGAAAAAAACAAAGGAATGTCATTTTTGTGAATCTTATAAAAGGAAAACATCCCAGTCGGCTCATATGGATTATTATGAGAGCCCACATAAATTCTTAAATGACCCTAAGAAACATGGACATGCAAGTATTTCAACGCCAATCCATACTTTAAACCAAACAGGGCTTAAGAAATCATCTCGAAACATACATGGTTTTTTCCCTTAACCCACTAATAAAAAAACACCAAACTTTGCTATTTTTGGCTCTGTGAGAGCCCATAAAATGGTGAAATAAGCTTTTAAAACATATTTTTTTGTAATTTCTTTAACTCCAATCCACGCTAAAAACACAGCCAAACAAAATTAATTATTTTAGGAAAAAATACACATCTCATGAGCCCTCTTTTAGGAAAATGCCTATTTTCCTCATACTTTGCTCAGCAGCAATTGAGGCAGATATAATGCGCGTCTACATTGGGAGATGAAATCTTCAAGTGTAGATGGGGACTCCATGTGTATTCTGTATGCTCCGTAAATACGGCTACCATTGTGGCCGACGACCACAATCATAGCTGACGATTTTATGTTAAAAATTTCAAAACTACAACATGTCTTTTAACCCCTTGTATAAGTCAAACAAATCTGAAGAACAGAGTTTTGAATGGCTCGACTAGGTTTCTCAGAGTGGCATTTTGTTGATTTAACAGATAGGCATGGATCATCATGCCATCTGTAGTCAAAGTGAGTCACATGTGCGCTTAGTGTTGTGCTACTTTTAAGTTCAATGCTCTGTTATATATCGATAAGCTAGAAATTAAGATATGAAGTAAGACTGCGTAAATAATATTCCGTCAAACAAGTCTTAAGCGTAAATAATGAATACTTATGGTCAACCATGTCTGACTGGATCAGTGTAACTTTAATCTAAAATTTTATTTAGTTTATCAAAATTTTACTAACCATTTATTTAGTTTATTAAATTTTGTTTTCAATTTTTAGTTTGCACTAGATTTTCTTATCACAGCAAATTGAAAAATTTTCTTCCCAGTCAGGTGAAGATTTTCCTTCCTCGACTAATAAAAAAAATTCTAATTACAGCCAAATGAAAATTTACTCCCCAGTAAGGTGAAAAATCCCTCCCCCCTGGCTATGTAAAAATTTTCCTTCTAAAGCAAGGTGAAAAAATTCTAATTACAGCCGAATGAAAAATTTCCTCCCCAGTAAGATGAACATTTTCCTCCCTGGCCAGGTTAAAAATTTTCTTCAAAAGCAAGGTGAAAAATTTCTTAAAACAGCTAAATGAAATATTTCCCTCCCATGTCAGGATAAAATTTTCCTCCCTGGCCAGATGAATAATTATCCACCAATGCAAGGTAAAAATTTTCGAAGTACAACCAAATGGAAAAATTTCCTTCCAAATCAGGTGAAAATTTTCCTCCCTGGCCGTATGAAAAATTTTCTTCCTAACCAAGTTAAAAAATCACAGCATATCGAAAAAAATTCCCTCTGGCCAGATAAAAAAAAAATCTTCCAAAGCAAGGTGAAAAATTTATAATTACAGCCAAATGAAAAATTTCATCCCCAGTAAGGTGAAAATTTCGCTCCCTGGTCAGATACAACATTTTCTTTCAATGCAAGGTGGAAATTTTCTAATTATAGCCAAATGAAAAATTTCTTTCCCAGTCAGGTGAAAATGTGTCTATCTTTTTATAGCCGCTCGAGTTAAGTAGATTAAAATTTCTAAACTACAGCCGATCGAGCTCTTTTAAATCCGCAGACGCGCCGTTTTCAAGGGAAAATAACAGACGAAATGGCCATACGTGTTGAATGTAATAGAGGGAAATGTACGATGAATAAGTTAAATTCATTAACCCTTTCCCAAAGCGTAATTTCGCCGGGTTTTAGTTGACTCAGATCATACAACTTTGGGGAAAAGTGACTTGTAACGTTAATTTGTTCTCTCTCCGGCTTTTCAGAACTTTCTACTTATTTTTTCCTCCCATTCATTTTATTTTTGCTTTACGTCGTGGTTGAGAAACAGAACATTTCAAATCCATTTTAATCAGGCTGTATTGCGATGTTTCGGTCGCCGCAAAAGCTTTCAATTTTGAGCTTAATTTTTTGTCGTCTGGTCAGGATAAAAAACGACGATTTACAAAAAGGACTGTCACCTTACTTCATCTTAGATACTGAAATTACTTAGGCTTCAATTTCTTTCTTACTCTTCAAAAATAGAGTTTTTACCCTCTTATTATACATTGTAACTATGTAAAGCAAAATAAAAAATGGTTCAAGGCATATTTGCGTTTTATCGGCGTCTTCCATTCCCGCTGAATCAACGCTGCATTTCAGATATGCAGTAAATTCTAACAATTCTCTATGCATTTTTTTTCTTTTTCAAATTTTGGGAACATCTATTAGTGTTGACAGCTTGTTCAGGACACGACGAAACAGTCAGTGGTCGAAATAATTAACAGAAATAATTCAGCCAGGTCTTAATTTATCACGGAGGATCGATCTACTGAATGAACACGGCTCAGAATTGAATAAGCTTGTAGGCCTAATTTATCGCAGTTGAAATGGAATCTTAAATGAAAAATTTTATCAAAGCTTGATTAAATCAAATTTCATTTAAGGTCACTTCAGCTGTAACATTTCTATAGTTATACGATATTTTGAAGCATATCGATTATTTTTATAACAGCACGTTCTTTCTATGTCTGATGAAGCGTTTAAATTTTTGTGTCAAATGAAACTTCACTCTTTATGCCTAACGAATGGGTAGAAGTTGTGTCAAGATGAAAGCCATCAATCAGAGGCGTATGACATGGGTAATTGATTGTTGCATCGTCACGGTCAGATCAATGAAGATTTGGCACGTGCCGGTATAGAACGTTGCTTAAAGTAAGTTGATCTTTATGACATATGCAAGTGAATGTGATTAGCGGCTACTGGTTTATGGCATGGGCAATATCGATAAGCGAATCCAGTTACCGTCAGATCAAAGAGATTCCGCGGCCGTGTAGTATGGATAATTGCGTTAGAAAAGGAGAACTTTATGACACAGGTCTGTATCTATCTATCTAAAAGCGACCAATATTTTTTATGTCGCTTTGTGAGAAGGTTTTGATAGGATTATTTTTCATTTCAAAGTGTGCTCTTAAAAAGCTGTTTAGTCGGAAGATCTTGTGTTTGGCGGCATAAGTTTATTCATGATCTTAAATTAACCCATTTCCTAAATGTGCAGGGGGGGGGGGGCTTTTTACGAAAGCAAATCGGTTTTTATGAGTAGGTGGTGATTTTAAAAATTTACCGGTTTAACTAATAATTTGATTTATAATGTTTAGAAAAAAAGGGAAAAGCTACAAAAAAAAAACTTTTCCATGTTTGAAATTTCTGTAATGAAAAACGTTTTCATCAATGTTTGCCAGAATTATTGACCTGTCACAGTGATGGGATGAGATTAATACCGGCACAGGGATCGGCGTTTGGAGTTCGAATCTATTCAGTATAGGTAAGATATATCATTTTTGTTGCTGACAGACCAAAATGACGTAAATACATCTGTACCCGCGTCGTATGTTCGAAATATTGGTTGCCCAACAATGTTTATTCGGACTCAGATGCAATTCCAGGTGGTTATCTTTCTACGAAAAATATTCTTTTAAAAGACAATGTCACATGAGGACAACTGCATAATGAAAAGAACGGATGATTTATCTAAATTTTGACACCTTTGTCACTTGGAAAAAAAACATAAGAAATGTACCGTCTAATTACTTAAATATTTGGGTTTTTGCTCTCTGTGTAAGCAACTGGTAGCTCTTTTTGCCTACTGCCTCGTTTTAGATGTAAACATCATGTGATCAGTGACGTCACACGTCAACTCATCATCTTCACGAGTCATGGGGTATCGAATCGATGGCTTCTTCTCGAATACCCCTTTACTGAATGAATGGGTAAATTCTGTACGATTTATTTTAGCCGGCCTATCAAAAGGTAAAAAACATTGCACTTGATTGCTTTGTTTAAGACGTCGCGAATAAATTGTTTCATAGAAAATTTTAATCTTAAATTTATCGAAACCTTTTGGCTACCTACAACAAAGGTACCTTGCAAATTAGAATGAATTGAAATTAATAAACAAATTATAAGATAATGAAGATAAGTTAAAACAATAAACAAATAAATTGATTAATTCTTCGGCTTCCACAAAATTCGGAAAGTCCTAATAAAATATCTTCTATTTTTTCTTTCTTTCTTGCTTTATTTTTATTATTAATTTTATTTAGTTCTCTTAGGTCATCTTATGTGTTTAAAGAAAAGCCTACTGGAAAAGAAGGAGAAAACTCCCTGATTAAAGATTTAATATGGAAATTCAAGTACATTATTATTTTTAAATTATTTCTATAAGACGGCTTAATTCTTGAATGTATTCCAAATTTTAAATTTCTTACACTTCAATATAGATGCGATCTACTATATTGGAGTTTGCCTTCGATGATTTAAAAAAAACAGTGAAAAGTTTATCCGGTATTGATTGATTAAATAACTTGAAAATTTAAATTAACATTGAAAAATCGTAATACACAATCATCGAGGGCAGAAAGGCTGAATTTGAGAACCTTGAATGTACCATCTAATTATTGAAAAGATATGTTGTCTTTTGAAAAGATTTAAGAATTTCAAACAGTTTTTGTGGTTGTGTATTTCAGTCTTTCTAAGTGTTACAATTACTCAAAACTGAAGGGGTTAAGCTCAATTCTAAGGGTTAAATTCACATCTGGAAAGTAGCCGCGGGGCATATTGACCTAACATACCTCCTGCTGTCGGACCTTTTTGTAAGAAGGTTACTGATTGGTCCGCCTCGTTTTCTGTTCTGTGACGTCACGCGTACAGAAATAACCCATTCAATCAGCCAAGGGTGAGATAAGAAAAACGTTCGTAACCCTTGGTTCGACAAGATGTCAACTCATGTATAATGGTCCTTCGTATTTTCACGGTACAATCTAGTCAGTAATAATCAGGCTTCAAATAAAAAACAAATCTAGAATAAATATATTATCCATTACAAGCTAGAAACCTAATCTGTCAATCAGCAAAATTGAAAACAAAAAAAAACCCTGAAAATGCTTCTAAATGGTGACCACCTTCATGAGCACCATATTGAGTAAGGACGTCATATTTCCACGGTAGTGTTCAAAATCTATCTTGAAATAATTAAGTAAGGCTCAAGCATCGGATTTTAATGTTCTTGTACATTCCTTGATCACTATTCCCCCTGTATTGGTCAAAATTACATTGTGTTTATGTTTTTCAAACAAGAAAATTGGAGTTAATTTGGATTGGGGGTTGCTAAATGATGATTCATGATGAATGAATTTGATGCCAATTTTTGAACGTATAAAAGTTATAATAATTTTTTTATCAAAAGCTCAGGCTATTGTTGAACTTTTTATTTGGTAGATAAGTGTGGGGTTTGTTCATAAGACCTGCATCAATTTACAGCCAAAAGGGCAAGCAGTATGCTACAATTCGATTACCGCGAAAATATGACGTCCGCGAAAATACGGAGTTGGAGTATACCTTTATTCTTAAATAGCCAAAACTTGAACCTGATTGACCAAGTATCTTCAGCCTCAAAAGATAGAACAATGAAGGTAGATGAAGCGCTAATGATGCAAGGTGAAAAATTACAGCCAAATGAAAAGAATCCTCGCCAGTCAGGGGAAAATTTTCCTCCCTGGCCAGATGAAAAATATTCTTCCAAAGCAAGGTGAAAAATTTCTAATTACAACCAAATGAATGATTTCCTCCCCTGTTAGATGAAAATTTTTCACCCTGACCAGATGAAAAATTTTCTTCCAAACCAAGGTGAAAAACTTCTAATTACAGTCAAATGAAAAATTTCCTCCCCATTCAGGTGAAAATTTTCCTCCCTGGCCAGATGAAAAATTTTCTTCCAGTGCGAGGTGAAAAATTTCTGATTGCAACCAAATTTCCTTCCCTGTTAGGTGAAAATATTCCTCCCTGGCCAGATAAAAAAAAAGTCTTCCAAATCAAGGTGAAAAATTTCTAATAACAGCCAAATGAAAAAATTTCTGCCCAGTTAGGTGAACATTAACACCCCCCCCCCCCCCCTGGCCAGATGAAAATTTTCCTTCCTATCCAGATGAAAAATTTTCTTCCAAAGCAAGTTTCTAATTGCAGCCAAATGATAAATTTCCCTCCCCAGTCAGGTGGAAATTTCTTCCCTGGCCATATGAAACATTTCTTCCTGACCAAGGTGAAATTTTTTAATTGCAACCAGATGAAAGATTTTCTTCCTTACCACGGTGAAAATTTTCTTATTACAGCTAATTGAAAAATTTTCTCACCAATCAGGAATAATTTATCTCCCTGGCCAGACAAAAAATTCTTCCAAAGCAAGGTGAAAATTTTCCAATAATAGCAAAAAGAAAAATTTCCTCCCCAGTAAGGTGAAAAATTTCCTCTATGGCCAAATAAAAAAAAATTCTTCCAAAGCAAGTTGAAAAAATTCCAATCACAGCCAAATGAAAAATTTCCTCCCCAGTTATGAGAAAATTTCCTCCCCGGTCAGATGAAAAATTATCTCCAAAAGCAAGGTAAAAAATTTCTAGTTAAAGCCAAATGAAAAATTTTCTCCCCAATTTAGGTGAAATTTTCCTCCCTGGCCAGACGAAAAACTTTCTTTCAATGCAAGGCGAAAAATTTCTTTTATAACCAAAAGAAAAATTTCCTTCCCAGTTAGGTGAAAAATTTTCCTCTCTGGCCAGATGAAAATATTTCTTTCAAAGCAAGGTGAAAAAATTCTGATTACAGCCAAATATAAAAATTCCTGCCAAGAAAGGTGAAAATTCCCCCCCCCCCCAACCCCTGGCCAGATAAAAATTTTTCTTCTAAAACGAGGTGAAACATTTCATATAAAAGCCAAATGAAAAATTTAAACCCAAGTTAGATGAAAATTTTACTCCTTGGCCAAATAAAAAAATTTCTTTCAAAGCAAGGTGAAAAGTTTTCAAATTTCAGCCAAATAAAACTTTTCCTCCCCAGTCAGGTGAAAATTTTTCCTCCTGGCTAGATAAAAAAAAATGTCTTCCAAAGCAAGGTGAAAATTTCCTCCCCAATAGGGGGAAAATCTCCCCTCCTTGGCCAGATAAAAATTTCCCTTCCAAAGAAAGGTGAAAAATTTCTAATAACAGCCAAATGAAAAAAGTCCTTACCAGTTTGGGAAAAGTTATTCTTCCTGGCCAGATAAAAACATTTCTTCCAAAGCAAGGTGAAAAATTCTAATAACAGCCAAATGAAAAATTTCCTCCCCGGTAAGGTGAAAAAATTTCCTTCCAAAGCAAGGTGAAAAAATTCTTATTACAGCCGAATGAAAAATTTCCTCCCAAGCTAGGTGAAATTTTCCTCCCTGGCCAGATGAATAAGTTTCTTCCAAAGCAAGGAGAAAAATTTCTTATTACAGCCAAATGAAACATTTTTCTCCCCAGTCATTTGAAAAAATTTCCTCCCTGGCCAGATGAAAATTTTTCTTTCTTACCAAGGTGAAAAATTTTCTTATTACAGCCAAGTAAGAAATTTCATCCCCAGTAAGGTGCAAAATTTTCCTCCCTGGCCAGATGAAAAGTTTACTGTTCTTCCAAAGCTAATGAAAATTTTTCTCCCCAGTCAGTTAAAAAAAAATTCTCCCTGGCCAGATGAAAAATTTTTATTCCTAACCAATATGAAAAAATTTTAATTACAGCCAAAAGAATTTTTTTTCTCCCAAGTCAGGTTAAAAATTTTCCTCCCTGGCCAGATGAAAAATTAAATATTCGACTCCAATGAATTCGACCCGGGGACCTCAACATGCCAAAGCGAGTGCTCTACCACGTCGCAATTAATGCTAGCTTGTACGGCAATGTACTTCAAACACCCCTTATACACATCCCGGCTACACCAGATGAAAAATTATCTTCCTAACCAAGGTAAAAAAAAATCTTGTTACAGCCAAGTGAAAATTTTTTATCCCCAGTAAGGTGAAAAATTCTCCTCCTTGGCCAGAAAAAAAAATCTTCCAAAACTAGATGAAAAATTTCTAATTACGGCAAAATGAAATAAAAATCTTCCCAGTGTGGTGAAAATTTTTCCTCCCTGGCCAGATGAAAAAAAAAATTTCCAAAGCAAGGTAAAGAATTTCTTATTACAGCCAAGTGAAAAGTTTTTCTCCCCAGTCAGGTGAAATTTTTTCTCCTTGGCCAGATTAAAAATTTTTCTTCCTTACCAAGGTGAAAAATTTCTTATTACAGCCAGATGAAAAAAAATTTCCCCAGTCAGGTGAAAAATATTCCTCCTTGGCCAGATGAAAAATTAAATATTCGACTCAATTGGGATTCGAACCCGGGACCTCTACATCCAAAAGCGAGTGCTCTACCCTGTCGCTATTAAGGCTAGCTTGTACGGCAAGGCAGTACAAACACCCCTTTTACACATCCCGGCTACACCAGATAAAAAAATTTCTTCCTAACCAAGGTGAAAATTTTCTTTTTACAGGCAATTGAAAAAAGAATTTCTCTCCAGTCAGGTGAAAAATATTCCTCCCTGGCCAACTGAAAATTTTACTTAATACCATAGGTAAAAATTTCCAGTCAGGTGAAAAATTTTTCTCCATGGCAAGATGAAAAAAAAAACTTCCAAAGCAAGGTGAAGAATTTCTTATTACAGCCAAATGAAAATTTTTTCTCTCCATTCAGGTAAAAAGTTTTTCTCCCTGGCCAAAAAGAAAAATTATCTTCCTTACCAAGGTGAAAAATTTCTTATTACAGCCAAATGAAAATTTTATCTTCCCAGTCAGGTGAAACTACTTCCTCCCTGGCAAGATGAAAAATTAAATATTCGACTCCAGTGGGATACGAACCCGGGACCTCTACATCCCAAAGCGAGTGCTCCTCCACGTCGCTATTTAGGCTAGCTTGTACGGCAAGGCAGTACAAACACCCCTTATGCACATTCTGCCTACACCAGATGAAAGATTTTCTTCCTAACCAAAGTGAAACATTTCTAGTTACAGCCAAGTGAAAAAATTTCTCCCCAGTCAGGTGAAAAATATTTCTCCCTGGCAAGATGAAAATTCAAATAATAGACTCCAATGGGATTCGAACCCGGGACTTCTACACCCAAAAGCGAGTGCTCTACCCTTTTCCTCCCTGGCCAGATGAAAAAAAAAATTTTCAAAGCAAGGTAAAGAATTTCTTATTACAGCCAAATGAAAAGTTTTTCTCCCCAGTCAGGTGAAATTTTTTCTCCTTGGCCAGATTAAAAATTTTTCTTCCTTACCAAGGTGAAAAATTTCTTATTACAGCCAGATGAAAAAAAATTTCCCCAGTCAGGTGAAAAATATTCCTCCTTGGCCAGATGAAAAATTAAATATTCGACTCAATTGGGATTCGAACCCGGGACCTCTACATCCAAAAGCGAGTGCTCTACCCTGTCGCTATTAAGGCTAGCTTGTACGGCAAGGCAGTACAAACACCCCTTTTACACATCCCGGCTACACCAGATAAAAAAAATTTCTTCCTAACCAAGGTGAAAATTTTCTTTTTACAGGCAATTGAAAAAAGAATTTCTCTCCAGTCAGGTGAAAAATATTCCTCCCTGGCCAACTGAAAATTTTACTTAATACCATAGGTCAAAATTTCCAGTCAGGTGAAAAATTTTTCTCCATGGCAAGATGAAAAAAAACTTCCAAAGCAAGGTGAAGAATTTCTTATTACAGCCAAATGAAAATTTTTTTCTCTCCATTCAGGTAAAAAGTTTTTCTCCCTGGCCAAAAAGAAAAATTATCTTCCTTACCAAGGTGAAAAATTTCTTATTACAGCCAAATGAAAATTTTATCTTCCCAGTCAGGTGAAACTACTTCCTCCCTGGCAAGATGAAAAATTAAATATTCGACTCCAGTGGGATACGAACCCGGGACCTCTACATCCCAAAGCGAGTGCTCCTCCACGTCGCTATTTAGGCTAGCTTGTACGGCAAGGCAGTACAAACACCCCTTATGCACATTCTGCCTACACCAGATGAAAGATTTTCTTCCTAACCAAAGTGAAAAATTTCTAATTACAGCCAAGTGAAAAAATTTCTCCCCAGTCAGGTGAAAAATATTTCTCCCTGGCAAGATGAAAATTTAAATAATAGACTCCAATGGGATTCGAACCCGGGACTTCTACATCCAAAAGCGAGTGCTCTACCCTGTCGCTATTAAGGCTAGCTTGTACGGTAAGGCAGTACAAACACCCCTTATGCACATCCTTGCTACACCAGATGAAAGATTTTCGTACTAACCAAGGTGAAAAATTTTCTTATTACAGCCTAATGAAAAAAATTCATCCCCAGTAAGGTGAAAAATTTTCCTCCCTGGCCAGATAAAAAAACTTCCAAAGCAAGGTGAAAATATTTAATTACAGACAAATGAAAAAAATTCTCCCCAGTCAAGTGAAAAATTTCCTACCTGGCCAGATGAAAAAAAAAAATTCAAAAGCAATGTGAAGAATTTCTAATAACAGCCTTATGATATTTTCTCCCCAGTCAGGTGAAAAATTTTCCTCCCTGACCAAATGAAATATTTTCTTCATAACCAAGGTGAAAAAATTTATAATTACAGCCAAGTGAAAAATGTCATCCCCAGTAAGGTGAAAGATTTTCCTCCCTGGCCATATGAAAAAAAAAATCTTCCAAAGCAAGGTGAAAAATTTCTAATTACATTCAAATGAAAAATTTTCTCCCCAGTCAGGTGAAAAAATTTTCCTCCCTGGCCAGATGTAAAATTTTCTTCCTAACCAAGGTGAAAAATTTCTACTTAACAGCCAAGTGAAAAATTTCATCCCAAGAAGGATGAAAAATTTTCCTCCCTGGCCAGATAAAAAAAAAGAAAGAAAAATTTCTAAAGCAAGGGAAAATTTTCTTATTACAGCCAAATGAAATTTTTTTCTCCCAAGTCAGGTGAAAAATTTTCCTCCCATGCCATATGAAAAATTAAATAGTCGACTCCAATGGGATTCGAACCCGGGACCTCTACATCCCAAAGCGAGTGCTCTAACACGTCGCAATTAAGGCTAGCTTGTACGGCAAGCAGTACTAACACGCCTTAAACATATCCCGGTTTCACCTTCCAAGGTGAAAAATTTCTAATAACAGCCAAATGGAATTTTTTTCTCCCCAGTCAGGTGAAAAGTTTTCCTCTCTGGCCAGAAGAAAAATTTTTTCCTTACTTAGGTGAAAAATTTTCTTATTACAGCTTAGTGGAAAATTTCATTCCCAGTAAGGGGGGAAATTTTCCTCCCTCACCAGAAAAAGAGTCTTCCAAAGCCAGGTAAAAAATTTCTAATAACAGCTAAATGAAAATTTTTTCTCCCCAGTCAGGTGAAGAATTTCTTATAACAGCCAAATGAAAAAAATTTCTCCCCAGTCAGGTGAAAACAAGTTTTTCTCCCTGGCCAGATAATTTTTTTTTTTTTCCAAACCAAGGTGAAAAAAATCTAATTACAGCCAAATGAATTTTTTTTTCTCCCCAGTCAGGTGAAAATTATTTACTTATTTATTTACTTATTTATTATTTATTTATTTATTTTGTCGGTATCGGCTGCGGCGGTGGTTCCGACGCAAGGGGGGGCTTGTGTTTACCTGACGACAAGGTAATTTTCACGCGCACCAAAGTTCTGTGTTTCCAGAGTGTGAAAACGATTTCAAAAGTTGCTTAATTGTTCAAAAGTTTCGTCCAAAACATCATAAGTCATGGTAAACCACCTAAATTGTCATATATTCACTTTGAATAATATCTTATTCGGTACTTTATTCGAATAATTTCTATAGAAAAACGAAAAGAAGTTTCAATTAAGCAATGGATCAAAGTACGCAGAAGCAGGTTTCATGACTGCTATGGGTGTGGCTTTGCTACATGTCCAAATTGTACCTCTATATTCCTACATAAATGCATTCAAGAAATTACAGAGAACTTGTAATTTTGTTGATATATTTACACTGTCCTTCTTTTGTTTGTTTGGTTTGGTTTTCTTTGTTTTCTATGACTCACAGGGAAATGTTGCGCTGATTTTTTTAGAACATATATGATAATATAGACAAGGGGTCGAACTCCATTTTGGAACGAAAATCACCTGGCACGAATCGAGCGTCGATTTCTAAGTCAGTTTTTACCCAATCTGAATGCCCAATACATCATTTCATAGCTAAATGGATAAACTACCAACGAGTACTTAATTTAATTACCAAACAAACTACGTTTACGAAAGCCAAACTGAAATGTCGTGCGATTCGACGTCAATTTCGCATCTCAGACAAATACCGGCACAAAATACCAATGATTGTGGCTCTGTATGAACATTTATCCCTGTAACATTTTGTGCTGGTATTTGTCTTAGATGCGAAATTAAAGTCGAATCGCGCGACATTTTAGTTTGGCTTTCGTAAACGAAGATTATTTGGTAATTAAATTTAGTACTCGTTGGTAGTTTATCCATTTAGCTATGAAATGATGTATTGGGCATTCAGATTGGGTAAAAGCTGACTTAGAAATCGACGCTCGTTTCGTGCCGGGTGATTTTCGTTCCAAAATGGAGTTCGACCCCTTGTCTATATTATCATATATGTTCTAAAAAATCAGCGCAACATTTCCCTGTGCTATGACTGTCATTATTGCGTTTGAATTTTCAAAGTTTAATTTTAAAACTTTTCTAGTTTAAAAAGGAAAATCAGGTGGTAAAGACTAAGATCAGACTGCTCATTTATGCAGGCTGATCTTTGTTCATACCTCCTGCAAAAGCAGGAATATGCTGAGATCAGCATGACAAGCATTAACATTCTCATTTTCTTTCAGTCTGAACCTCTGAAGCAGAAGTTGAATAACAGACTGATTGGAAATATGCACGGTTTGTATAGATTTCTTGTCATCTTGCTTTCTTTCATTCAGTGTGCTCACTGTGTGCTTGATACTGACATAGAATAGCTTTAAACCTTTGTCAAACTGATTAGAAAAAGAAATAGAGAATAACATAAGAACCTGTGTGCGATATTTCCAACAATGTCACACCTGCGTGAGGTACAAACATTCAGCAGTGTTGACAATAATATAATACGACACCAATATATCGTCGGCTACGTTCTATAAGGACGAATACGGGAAAAGCCTACTTTTCAGGAGAAGGAAAACTTAATATCTTTTTACCTATAAACACTAGTACAACCATTTTGGTCGAAAACATTTTAAATCGAATCACTATATATATTATCTGCCGTCATAAATATTAAATTTTGTCTCTATAATGAGTTATTTAAGAAGAACAACAAAAAAATCGTCAAGTACGTCATTTTTTCACTTAATTTTTATGGAACAAAATGCTGTATAGACAAAAAATTTTTATGTATGTAACTGAGACACACGAATTATCTGGCCTGGGAAAAGGTTGTGTTCTTTTTCAAACTGATCTTTAAAAATAAACTTTTATCATAAGGAAACATGAACAATTATCAAATTTGTCAATACGTCATTTTCGAACCTCACTTTTCGACCACTTCCGGTGCGAAAATGACGTATCTTACAAGTTCAAGAAGCTTTTTTGGGAGGATACGATTAGCTATCAGGTCCAGCATCTTCGCAAAAGATGCAGGAATATCATATGTGTGTGAAAACGCAATAAAAGAAAAAATGGAATTTTGCATATACGTCCTTATAGAACTGAGCCGACGATATGCTAACAGCCAGAATTTGTATTAAGACCTTATTTGAAATAGTTGGAATGTTACGCAGAAGATCATATTATCAATAAACTCTAAAATCTTATGAGCCATTATTTTCTTGAAAATTGAATTTATAAATAAGTTTGTATCTCAAAGGGGGAACAGGTGGCACAGTCTTGTGTGCAATATGATCTATAAATATGCCTACTGCCAAAACAGAAATACAGTTTTCTACATTGTCAAATTGACAGATAAATTTATTTTTGAATGATTTCAAATTGAAATTGAATGAGTAGGAGGAGTAAGGTTTGAATGAGTTTTAACCACGGCAAGGCAAACTTACATCTGACATTTCAAAATTTACCATAAAAATTCTAATTGAACTCCATGCTCTAAAACATCCCATCTCCTTTTTGAAAATTGAAATCAACCATTTTCAATGTTATTTTCATTATCTTGAAGCCTCTTTTAATAAAGGCACATACCCATATAATCAAGGTTACTTAAATTTCACAGAGTTTTTATGCATCTTTTCCACAAAAGTAATGTTAATATTTTGTGCAGATTATGTTTATTTTTGGCGATTTTTTCACCGTCTTTACAAATATGGATGGCTTGGTGTGAAACAGTTGTAACTGCCTATATGTTTATAGACAGTTACAACTGTTTTGCACTGAGTCTTAGATTGTAGCTAAGCCTATAGTCTAATATAAGCACACCCCTTTCTAATGATGAGATTGTTGAAAGCGGTGTTAAACCCATTCAAACAAACGGTACTAAGTTAATGTGATACGAGTCATCAGTCTCCCACAAATGGGCATATGATAAGTTTTGCGTGTTATTCCCATCCCAAACTTGACCGACACAGGCTTTTCTTCTTGCAGGCAAGTACATTTTTCTAGGCCACTTGACCGTAGATAAGTAAATACCAGAGCAAATCTTGATACTGTACAAAAAAGATCTAGGAGAAAAGTCGTCCTCTCCTTTGTTTCAAAGGGAAGAAAAACATTGTCTTTAATAAAGAAAATGCTGGGTTACAGCATTTTCTTCATTAAAAACAAAATTTTCTCAATATTTATCTACCTACTTTTGTGGACAAGTTCATTTTGACCCTGGGTAAGTAAGAAATCAGCTTTTACTTGTCTAGGAACAAATGGAGAAACTCTGTATTTCCACACCCCTGAAGTGGGATGAGCAGTTGCTGGTTTTGGATGAAATTATGTGATTGTGCAGGTGTGAGAAATGCCAGAAACAATGGATAGGTGCACCAGTCACCCAAATATTACCGCAATAACATTGAAACTGGCATAAAACCTTATGCAAACATACAAACAAAAAAAATGAAAACTTTTCGAGATACAACACTTGTTTTTATAATAGCTATGTTTATGAGATTATTAGTTCATTTTTAGCTCACCTGAGCACGAAGTGCTCAAGGTGAGCTATTGTGATCGTAGAATGTCCGTCATCAGTCGTGCGTCGTCCGTCGTCCACAATTTCTTTAAACATCTTCTCCTCCTAAACCAGTGGCCCAATCTTGATGAAACTTGGCAGGGATGTTCCTTGGGTCAAGCTCTACCAAAGTTGTTCAAATAATGAAATCCACCCTTAACTTTCCCTTTACCCTTAACAAAAAGGGTGAAAATATGAAAATCTTTAAAAATCTTCTTCTCTGAAACCAGATGGCAGACAGCTTTCATATTTGGTATGTAGCATCATCTAGTGGACCTCTACCAAGTTTGTTCATATCAAGACCCTGGGGTCATATTTGGGCTTTGCCTGGGCCAAACCCTTTTTAGCTCGCCCGGGACGAAAGTCTCGGAAGAGCTATTGTCATACCCTCGGATGTCAGCGTCGGTGTCGGCGTCC
The DNA here is from genome assembly GCA_948146395.1 of Fragum whitleyi. Taxonomy (NCBI): domain Eukaryota; kingdom Metazoa; phylum Mollusca; class Bivalvia; order Cardiida; family Cardiidae; genus Fragum; species Fragum whitleyi. Next base: position 44,932,803 of record OX411555.1, read on the forward strand.
GCATTAGGTTAAAGTTTTTTATTTCTATCAATATTTATCCTAGAGGCTTTATTTTTTACAGAAACACTCATAAGGGCATAGGCTTTCATTTGAGACCAACATCCATGTCGAAATGACCTTTATACTGTGACCTTGACCCTTTCAAAAAAAACTTTAACCAAAAACTTTAACAAAAAAACTTTAACTTTGCTTATATTTTCTGTAAGCTTTAAACTAGAGACATCATTACTTCATATACACACTCATTAGGTGATAGGCTTTCACCATAGACAAAGGTCCTTGACAATTTGACCTTGACCTTGACCCTTTGTGGACTTAGAAAAACTTTAACCAAAAAACTTTAACCAAAAACTTTAACCTTGCATATATTTTTTAATGCTCTAACCTAGGGACATCATAGCTTCATATATATATTCACCAGGTGATAGGCTTTGACCAGAGACCAAGGTCCTTCACAATTTGACCTTGACCTTTACCATTTGTGGACTTAGACAAACTTTAACTGAAAATTTTAACCAAAAACTTTAACCTTGCTTATATTTTCTGAATACTTTAACCTAGGGACATCATTACTTCATATACATACTCATTAGGTGATAGGCTTTTGTGAGAGATCAAGGTCCTTGATAATTTGACCTTGACCTTTAATGAACTTAGAAATACTTTAACCGAAATTCTTTTACCAAAAACTTTAACCTTGCTTATATTTTCTGAATGATTTAACCTAGGGACATCATTACTTCATATACATAGTCACCAGATGAAAGGCTTTCACCAGAAACCAAGGGCCTTGACAATTTGACCTTGACCTTGACCTTTTGTGGACTTGGAAAAACTTAAACTGAAAAACTTTAACCAAAAATTTAACCTTGCTTATATTTTCTAAATGCTTTACTCAGGGACATTATTATTTCATACACATACTCACTAGGTGATAGGCTTCTACAGAGACCAAGATCCTTCACAATTTGACCTTGATCTTGACCTTTTGTGGACTTAATGGAAAAATTTTAAAGAAAAACTTCATGTTTGATACAAATAAATTCCATTGGTAACCTCATCTGCTTGTAGGCTTTCACTTTACCCTAACCTTATACATGCAATTAAAACAAAAAAGTTTTTAAATTTCTTAATTACTACTCAAACAGATATATATTAGATCATGGACTTTAACATTGAAAGAAACCCTTTGAACTTCGGTCTTCGGTCAAACGCTGTTTGTGACAAGCAGCTGTTTGGGCGAGCTACGTTGTCCGCGGACAACTCTTGTTACATAGAATCAAAGAGCGAAATCTTTAAAAAATCTTCTTCTCTGAAACCAGATGGCAGACAGCTTTCATATTTGGTATGTAGCATCACCTAGTGGGCCTCTACAGAGTTTGTTCATATCAAGACCTTTGGGTCTTATTTGGGCTTTGCACGGGTGCATCCCTTTATCTCTTATGAGCACGAAGGGTAAAAAAATGAAAATCTTCAAAAATCTTCTTCTATGAAACAATAGGCAGACAGCTTCCATATTTGGTATGTAGCATCATCTAGTGGACCTCTACCAAGTTTGTTCATATCAAGACCCTAGGATCATATTTGGGTTCCACCCGGGCTCAACCCTTTTTACTTAGAATTAAAGAGCAAAAATCTTTTAAAATCTTCTTAAATAGAAACCAGAGGGCACACTGCTTTCATTTTTGGTATGTAGCATCACCTAGTGGGCCTCTACAAAGTTTGTTCATATCAAGACCCTTGGGTCATATTTGGGCTTTGCACGGGTGCATCCCTTTATCTCTAATGAGCACGAAGGGTAAAAAAATGAAAATCTTCAAAAATCTTCTTCTATGAAACAATGGGCAGACAGCTTCCATATTTGGTATGTAGCATCATCTAGTGGACCTCTACCAAGTTTGTTCATATCAAGACCCTAGGATCATATTTGGGCTCCACCGGGGTGCAACCCTTTTTACATAGAATCAAAGAGCAAAAATCTTTTAAAAACTTCTTAAATAGAAACCAGAGGGCACACTGCTTTCATTTTTGGTATGTAGCATCATCTAGTGGGTCCCTTCCAAGTTTGTTCATATCAAGACCCTTGGGTCATATTTGGGCTCCACCCAGGCTCATCCCTTTCAGCTCATCTGAGTAGGATGGGTGAAAATAGGAAAACCTTCAAAAATCATCTTCTCTGAAACCAGAAGGCAGACAGCTTTCATATTTAGAATATAGCATCATGTTATGGACCCTTCCAAGTTTGTTCATATCAAGACCCTGGGGTCACATTTAGGGTCCAGCCCGGTGCATCCCTTTTTACATAGAATCAAAGAGCAAAAAGACATATCTGTCTTGCTCTTCGCTGAAAAAGTTCAATGGTATTGATCTCAGGCAAATATCTTCTTTTTGACATCTGCCTATCTAATTAATGTGATGTCCCAGGGGTCAAAGAGACTCAGGTGAGCGATCTAGGACCATCTTGGTCCTCTTGTTTTATCTGACAGGATCAAGGAAACTTTTGAAGGTCAGAATTAAAAAAATATTGACATGGATTTTTAGCTCCACTGGCCCATGGCCTGGAAGTTATTGTCATGGCGTTTGGTCTGTTGTGTGTGGGTGGGTGAGAGTGCTTGTGCGTAAACTTTTCTTTTAACATCTCCTCAAACCAATGGTCTGATTTCAATAAAACTTGGCATGAAGGACTTTCTCCTGAAGATGTTCAAGAAAATTTGATTGACCCCCAAATTTGGATGTGGCAGGGCTGGGCTTATTTTCCCTATAAAATTTCCTTCTCCCAAACCATTGTTCCAATTTCAACCAAATTTTGCAGGATAATTTAACTTGTGTAAATCTACTCCTAGCAGAATTTTTATTTGCCCATGTATGCGTTGCAGGGCATATGTCCACAAAAATGATTTTTATTTTCTCATGCTATATATAGTATTGTTTTATTGTTAAATATCCATCAAGACATATCTATATTATAAAGAATGTAGAATCAATACTAATATACATTTTGCAAAACAGCTTTCCATACAAGGTTTAGCCTACACTAAAATCAGCTTTTCTTTCCATTTTTTGGCCTCTTCACAAATTTCCTTGTACCTTGTAATCTTTCATATCAATGGCTCAGAGCAAAAAAGTTGTAACTGCCTATATGTTTATAGGCAGTTACAACTGATTCTCTCTGAGCCATTCATATTTGACTGAGCTTCTCATTGATAGAAATTTGAAAGCCAGTGGAGCAATACAGGCCCTCTTGGGCCTCTTGTTTTAGGGAGGGAAAATAGTATTCCATGTTTCTCATGGTACATTAATTTGTCAGCATTCTGCTAAAATCTCTCAACTACAGCTTGTATAAAGCTGTAGCTACTAGTTTTAGCAGAACACTGACAAATTATTGTTAAACCCTTGTCATGCTGAACACGGAATATTCCTACTTTGACACGAGGTATAGACAAAGATCAGCCTGCACATACATGTGCAGGCTGATCTTAGTTCATACCACCTGAATTACATTTTTACACCAGAAAGGTGTAAAGCAATGTATTTCCAAATTCAATACTCACTCACATTTGGTAACTTCCAGTGCTTTTAGCACTTTGATCTTACATTTATTTTGCAAAGATTTTTATTCAGCATGACAAGGGTTAACATGAATTTATATTTTGCAGGAGGCCCAAATATGACCAATGTAACACAAAACAGTACGGAACTAAGATACAGGATTACTCTAATGGTCACAGCCCACCAGGAATTTGCTATTCAGAGTTTATTTTCTTTGAACGGATGGGCTTTCTCAAAAGTCATAGGTATTTATAGTAGAGCTACAGAAAGAGTGGCTTATTTTGGCTTTCTTGTTATAAAATTTTGCTAGCCTTTAAAAACCCAATGATATGAATACTCATTGGAATCGTCTTGTCAAGACAATTCAAATGAGTACCCACAACATAGTATTATATTGAGAAATATTAGACTGTCGTAGCTCCTCTTTATCAGCACCTTTGTGTTGGTCCATGTTTTTATACCCTCCACCTACAAAGTAGTTGGAATTATATTGATTTCATCCTGTATGCCTGTACCTCCATCCATCTATCAGTATACCTTTTTTAGTGTCCTGACTCAGTCAATATCAAATTTACATAGAATCATGAAACTTTATACAATTGTTGCCCATGACCTAAGAAAATGCAATATTATTTTGGGGTCACAAAGGTCAAGGTCACTATTGAACTTTGTCCGAAAATGGATCACAGAGCCTGGACAAAGGGGTGTACAGCATGTGGTTGGATTCAAGAGTTTTCAATCAATGAAAATTGTAATTCAGAATTATGAAATTTAAAAAAAAAACAGTTAAAACCATTTTGTAAAAGGAAGAATTGCTTGTTCCTATCAATTCTTTTTGTATGCTGTCAAATGTAATTGTATATGGGTATTATCTTTTTTATCTATCCATCTGTATTGATGTTCATCCAGATGAACATCCGTACGTATGCAATAACTAGTGAATGCAACTCCTCCTTCATATATGGATGGATTTTGATGAAATTTTCACGGACAGTTAATATATCAACCCGACATTGTGCATATTGTAAGGGTATGGTGATAATTTACCAGGTAATTACAAGTTTTTGGCAATCAGTTTCAAATCCCAATCGAAAATGTTTTTTAGTTGGAAGAGTAAATCAACTAATGATTGAGTGGAAAATCATTTTTTAGAAACTAATACAGCACTCAAAGTTTAGTCATGTGAAGAATAGAAATTGAAAGTTTAGTTTTAATTCATGACTTAAAGGCTCATAGTTTTAATTCATGACTTAAAGGCTCATTCTGGAGACTTTTGTACCAACTCCAAGGCTCAGGGTGAAACAGGTGTAACTACCTATAAACATATAGGCAGTTACAACTGTTTCACACTGAGTGATCCAGCTGATGTTTTGAATACAATATATAATAACTTTCATTTATGTGTAGGAACTGATTAATTGGTAATGAAATTTCTTAGTCGATTATAACAATTCGAAGCCAAAACCAGTTGATTATCAAATATAACCGATTAATCTGTCCATCACTAGTAATTATGTGGCAGCATATTTTGTCTTTTAGAAATACTGAATATTGCCTGAAATATAGTGCTTGTAGTTGAACCCTTGGTGTAACCCTTCCAAATAGTTTAATTTTAGCTATGTCCATCAATAATTGTGCCTTCTGATTGGCTTAAAATTGTGTTTTATCACCCAGTGAAGCAATTTTGAGTATGCAGTTGTTTTATAAATTTATGCAAAAACAAATCTTTACATTTTTGCGTCATGATATTGAAATATTAGATAAGAAGATAATATTTCTTGATTTCATGGAGTTATGAAACTGAAAACCTAATCACACTCTTGTATGAATCTGCTTTGTGTATCCATACAGTGTGATTAGGTTTTTAGTTTCATACCTCAGTGAAATCAACAAATGCTCTCTTCATCTCTTGGATGTTACTGCAACCTCTTTGAACTTTAATTGATCATAATTTGTGCTTTTGGATTCTAACATTTTATTTTGAGCCTGTGCATGACATTTCCAACAACTTGAAATGTGCGTGAGGTGAAAACATTGAGTAGAGTAGACAGCCAAAAGCTGTTCATATAAAATCACCTGATGGTCTACAGATACTTGGAGACCTTATCTATCTACAAAATGCATAGTTAAGACTCTGGACAGACTGTGCGGATGCACAGGCTTGGCAGAGTATTTACTTTGTTGTTATCTTAAATTGTTAGAAATCTCACACACTGGCTCTTTTATGAATTTCAGAATTTCCGAAGTTAGCAGGAGGGAGTGAGGTATCTGGTATTACTATAAAAAATGAGCCTGCACCACTTTCAAGTATTTGTTTGTCATTACCTGAAATTAGTCAACCAGCTCTGCTTACAATTCCAAATAACAGTTTGAATAACCCTCCAAATGCTTTGACAAATCAGGCTAAAAATACTGGTCTGCAAGCCCCACAGTTGACTAAGCCTTTTGAGAATTCATTATTCCCTGTTGAGCTTTCAAAGGTTCAGGACAAACTTGATGAGCAAATGTCAGATGACAAAATTGAAGGAAATGAACCTTATCTGGAGGTAAAAAAAGAGGTCAGTGACAGCGATACGGAGATAGAAGATGAAGCAGAGATTGAAAGAAATATTGCAGAAATTATGAAACTTCCTGATATTCAAATTGCCATGCAAAATGAACTTGTTGACAAAAGTATACCACAGAATGAGGAAAGTAGCAACAAAGATGTGCTAAATACTAGTAGTCAATCAAAGAACATTGGGAATATCAAGGAACCTGTGAAGAATATTACTGCGGTAGTTCCGAAGAAAAAAAAGAACAGAAACAGAAAAAGTAAAACAATTGTACCTAAAGTATTGTATGAGGATGGAGACACAGTGAGGAATGAGGTGGATGGTCAAATTGATGCAATGTCCTTGATTTTACGGAAAGAGGATGCACTCGTGTGCTGCATGTGTAAAGGATCATTCCCGGATGAAGATAAATTTAAAGAGCACGCTTCTGTTTGCTTGGAAAGCTTGTTCGAATTGAAAGGTTCGCATGTCTACAAGTGCAATGAGTGTCAAGCATATTTCCGTCAGGCGTATACTTTACTTCGACACAAACAGTATGAGCTTTGCACAGGAGATGATAAAACAAGAAAAATGCTTACTTGTAAATATTGTGGAAAAACATATTCAACGAAGCGTAGAACGGAATTCATTCTCCATTATCAGACACATAATAATGATCGTCCATATGAATGTGAGGTTTGCAACAGAAAGTTTAACCGCTGGCAGTCACTCAAAAACCACAAAAGACGCCATACTGGGGAGAAACCATTTAAATGTCGACATTGTGATAAAATGTTTGCATCAAGTAAGTCTAATACATGTATTCTTTCTAGAGTCATGTTATTTTTATGCCCTGGCATCGATAGATCCTGGGTAATTGTTTTTACTTTTGTTCATCTATCTGTTTGTATGTCTGCCTGTCTGCAAAAACTAAACTGTCAACTAAACATTTTCCAATAACTTCAACCCTATATAAGTTACAATGGTAATATTTGGTAGGCATCTAGGTCTCAACTATGCCAAGCGGGGGAGGGTCATTTCATCCAGGTCAAGATGAAAGTTTTAACCCTTATCCCTTAAACTTATCTCAAAAGCTTTTTCTGCCAACTATAAACTTTCCTTTTACTTCAACTCTTTTCTAATGACAATGCTAACAGTTTGCATGATCATTCCTATTAACCCTTTGCTGTTTAATCCCTGCTTTTTACGTGCCTGTGATTTTATGATCGAGAAAACATTGTGAAAAAAGAAGAAATTGCTTCTAACAAGCAATTTCTTCTTTTTCCACACTATTTTCTACCCTACTGAATGGTTATTTTTTAAATTAAATCCACTTTAAATTTTCGTCTGCAAAACCTTTGAAATTGGACAGGTCCAAAATTTTGTAAAACAGGAAAGGGTTAACAGAACACACATTTCAATGTCAAGGTCAACCATCTCTGTCAATTTCAATTATCAAGGCCAAACACCTTAAAAATTTATCGAGGACATAAGGACATGAGAGGACACAACGAGCACATCTTGTTATTTCATGCTGTCATTTTTAGCTCACCTGAGCACGAAGTGCTCAAGGGAGCTATTGTGATCGATCGTTGTCCGGCGTCCTTCTGTCCGTCTGTCCGCCACGGCGTCAACTTTTTCTTTAAACGACATCTCCTCCTAAACTTATGGGTCAAAATCAACCAAACTTGGCAGAAATGTTCCTTGGGTGGTTCCTTATAACAATTGCTCAAATGGAAAGGATCTGTGCCATATCACTGGAAAAGGGGCCTTCATGACAAATTTCTTGTTTACACTCTAGAAGCCACAAATATGATCCAATCTTCATGAAACTTGGTCAGAATGTTAGTTAGGTCATGAGGATGAAGTCTATTGAAAATGGGAAGGATCGGTGCCATATCATAGGAAAAGGGGTCTTAATGACAATTTTTTGTTTACTCTCTAGAAGCCACAAATATGGTCCAATCATAATGAAATTTTGTCAGAATGTTTGTTAGGTCATGAGGATGAACTCATTTGAAAATGGGAAGTATCCGTGCCATATCACTGGAAAAGGGGCCTTAATGACAATTTTCTTGTAAGAGCTCCAAGCCACAAATATAATCCAATCTTCATGAAACTTGATCAAAATGTTTGCCAGGTCACAAGAATGAACTCTGTTGAAAATGGGAAGGTTCATGCCATATCATAGGAAATGGAGTCATAATGATAATTTACTTGAAATATCAGGTGAGCGATTTAGGGCCCTCAGGGTCCTCTTGTTAGCTTTAGTGGCAAAAAAATTAATTGTCTGCAAGTAGGAAAGTTGTTGTCAGAAGGATCAGGCATTGGGATTCTTCATGCCTTCCAAACCCCTGTCAAGATATATAGAAACACTGTCGAAATTGCTTTACAATCAAAGTGCCAAAAGAACTGAATGCACTAACTGTCATTCGGAACTTCACTCGGCCATATCTGTAAACTACAACAGACCTTGGGTGTATATAAGGCAGATGGGTATGTAACAAAACTGTGCATTTTTGTTAGATGGAAACAGTGTACTAAAATCTAGCACGGAAATAAGAAGCGCTATCTGTAGTAAATAACAGCTGATAAATCTTAATTTTTGAGAATGACGAATCATTCTCAAAAATTAAGATTTTTCAGAGGTTATTTAAGAATCTAAAAATGGTTTCACATCAGTGACTTAAACAAGAAGCGTTGGCGACGTCAAATATTTTCACTCAAAGTTTCAAGGTCTAACGCCATTTCAACTGACGTCATCGAGTTTTCCCAAGATTTTCCTGTAATTTTTAGCTCCACTGGCCAAAGACTACTGAGGCTATTGTCATGGCGTTGTGTCCGTTGTGCGTCCGTCCGTCCGTGCGTCCGGTCGTAAACTTTTTCTTTAAACATCTTCTCCTCAGAAACTACTGGATGAATTTCAACCAAACTTTACAGGAATGATCCTTGGGTGACCCTCTTTCAAAGTTGTTCAAGAAATTTTGATCCAATGAAAGACATGGATTTAATGGGCGTGGCTAAGGTGAGTTTTCTCAGATTCTAATAGATGGATACCAATTAAATTTAACATGAATGATCCTTGGGTGACCGTTAATCAGTCTACCAAAAATTATTGTGATCGGATGAAAAACATAAATTTTATGGGCGGAGGTCATTTCTCTATATGTTTTATAGTGGAAACTTTGAAAATCATTTTCTCAGAATGTAATCAATGGATATCATTCAAATTTCACCAAAAATTATTGTGATTGGATGAAAAATATGGATTTTATGGGCGGAGGTCATTTCTCTATGTGTTATATAGTGGAAACTTTGAAAATCATTTTCTTGGATTGTAATTGATGGATATCAAATAAATTTCTCTGGAATGATCCTGGAGTGATCCTGTATCAGTGTACCAAAATTTTTCGTGATTGGATGAAAAATATGGATTTTATGGGCGAAGGTCATTTCTCTATATGTTATATAGTGGAAACTTTGAAAATTATTTTCTTGGAATGTAATTGATGGATATTAACCAAATTTTTACTGGAATGATCCTTGAGTGACCCTGTATCAGTGTACCAAAATTTGTTGTGATTGGATGAAAAATATGGATTTAATGGGCGGAGGTCATTTTCTTTATATGTTATATAGTGGAAATTTTGAAAATCATTTTCTCAGTATATTGCTGATGGATATCAATCTTACAGTATTGGTATGATCCTTGGGTGACCCATTATCATGCAGCCAAATATTATTGTGATTGGATGAAAAATATGTCTTTAATGGGCGGAGGTCATTTCTCTATATGTTTTATAGTGGAAATTTTGAATATCATTTTCAACATCAGTCGAACCCAAAATATCTAAAAATCTAGTCAAGCATTTTATTTGCTATAACAAGAATTTCAAGCCTGTAGAGCGACTCAAGCCATTCATGGCTTTCTAGTTACAAATAGTCTGTCTATGTACATCCGAAGTTGATAGTGAGATTGGCGGAGTGGTGTTCCGAATGCACTTACTGTGACTCATTATTCATCAGGGAAATACAAATTAATCTTTTCTGGTGAAAAAAGGAAATCAGGTGGTATAGCCTAGGATCAGACTGCACATAAGTGCAGGCTGATCCTGTGTATACCGTCTGCCAAAGCAGGGATATTCTGGATTCAGCATAACAATGGTTAATTCTAATCCCAAATACCCCCCCCCCCCCTCTTTCTATAGTTGTGTAAGTGTTGTTGTGTCCATGGTCCAAAAATAGTGTGTCAGCCTCTAAACCAAAAGGTCCTGAGTTCTATTCTGTGAACACTGAGCAGCTATTGATCTTGGTTCCTAGATTTGCCTTTACTTTCCGCGTGAGTACGTACTACTAGTAAATTATCCAGGAAACGGAATCTAAAGGGTTTAATTTAAGTTTTAAGAACTTGTTTCCCAATCAATGTAAAATAGGTTAAAACCAAACTAAGTGTTGTGTTTTCTATTTGTTATAGTGGCAGGAAAAAGGTCACATGAAAAAGGAATACACGAAGGTCTTCCAAAGTCTTTTGTATGTGACAAGTGTGGTGCTGCATTCAAGATGGGTTTCAGCCTGAGGCTTCATATTAAAGAAGTTCATGAAATGTCGGTTATATATACCTGCGAAGTCTGCAAGAAACAGTTCAATAGGAGATCGTCATTAATCATGCATCGAGATACGCATTCAACTGTGCGAGACAAAGTTTGCGAAATTTGTGGTAAAGGGTTCCATAGGCAATCATATTTGACACACCACATGAAACGGCACAATAATGAGCGTTCATTCTTCTGCGATTTATGCAATAAAGGTTTTTATTCGAAAAAAAATCTTGCAGAGCACAGAAGTACACATACAGGTAACAAAGCATATTCATGCCTTCTGTGTAATTATCAGTGCGCATATTATAGTAACACTATAAAGCATATTCGGCTTAAGCATCCAAATGTAACAGATTTGAAAACTGTAATATGCAAAAATGGTGAAACTAAAGCTATTGCTACAGAGTAGGCTATTTTTAGCTCACCTGAGCACGAAGTTCTCAAGGGAGCTATAGTGATCGATCAATGTCCTGCGTCCGTCTGTCCGTCACGGTGTCAACTTTTTCTTTAAAGGACATCTTCTCCTAAACTTATGGGTCATAATCAACCAACCTTGGCAGAAATATTCCTTGGGTGGTCCCTTTTAAAAATTGCTCAAATGGAAAGGATCTGTGCCATATTACGGGAAAAGGGGACTTAATCACAAATTTCTTGTTTACACTGAAGAAGCCATAAATATGGTCGGATCTTCATGAATTTTGGTCAGAATGTTTGTTAGGTCATAAGGATGAAGTCTATTGAAAATGGGAATGATCTGTGCCATATCATGGAAAGAGGGGCCTTAATGACAATTTTGTCAACATTTTATTTAGACAACATCTCCTAAAGTTATGAGTCAAAATCAACCAAACTTGGCAGAAGTATGCCTTGGGTGGTCCCTAGTAAAAATTGCTCAAAAGGAATGGATTGGTGCCATATCATGGGAAAAGGGGCCTTAATGACAATTTTCTTGTTTACACTCTAGAAGCCACTAATAGGGTCCAATCTTCATGAATTTAGGTCAGAATGTTTGTTAGGTCATGAGGATGAACTCTTTTGAAAATGGGAAGGATCCATGTCAAATCACGGGAAAAGGGGCCTTAATGACAATTTTGTGAAGAATTTCTTTAAACCACATCTCCTCCTAAACTTATGAGTCAAAATCAACCAAATTTGCCAGAAATATTCCTTGGGTGGTTTCTTGTAAAAATTGCTAAAATGGAAAGGATCCATGCTATATCATGGGAAGAGGGGCCTTAATGACAATTTTCTTGTTTACACTCTAGAAGCCACAAATATGGTCGGATCTTCATGAAACTTGGTCAGAATGTTTGTTAGGTCATAAGGATGAAGTCTATTGAAAATGGGAATGATCTGTGCCATATCATGGAAAGAGGGGCCTTAATGACAATTTTGTCAACAATTTATTTAGACAACATCTCCTAAAGTTATGAGTCAAAATCAACCAAACTTGGCAGAAGTATGCCTTGGGTGGTCCCTAGTAAAAATTGCTCAAAAGGAATGGGTTGGTGCCATATCACAGGAAAAGGGGCCTTAATGACAATTTTCTTGTTTACACTCTAGAAGCCACTAATAGGGTCCAATCTTCATGAATTTTGGTCAGAATGTTTGTTAGGTCATGAGGATGAACTCTTTTGAAAATGGGAAGGATCCATGTCAAATCACGGGAAAAGGGGCCTTAATGACAATTTTGTGAAGAATTTCTTTACACCACATCTCCTCCTAAACTTATGAGTCAAAATCAACCAAATTTGCCAGAAATATTCCTTGGGTGGTTTCTTGAAAAAATGCCTAAAATGGAAAGGATCCATGCTATATCATGGGAAGAGGGGCCTTAATGACAATTTTCTTGTTTACAATCTAGAAGCCACAAATAGGGTCCAATCTTCATGAAACTTGGTCAGAATGTTTGTTAGGTCATAAGGATGAAGTCTATTGAAAATGGGAATGATCTGTGCCATATCATGGAAAGAGGGGCCTTAATGACAATTTTGTCAACAATTTATTTAAACGACATCTCCTCCTCAACTTATGAGTCAAATTCAACCAAATTTGGCAGAAATATGCCTTGGGTGGTTTCTTGTAAAAATTGCTAAAATCGAAAGGATCCATGCTATATCATGGGAAGAGGGGCCTTAATAACAATTTTCTTGTTTACACTCTAGAAGCCACAAATATCATCCAATCTTCATGAATTTTGGTCAGAATGTTTGTTAGGTCATGAGGATGAACTCTTTTGAAAAGGGGAAGGATCCATGCCATATCATGGGAAAAGGGGCCTTAATGACAATTTTGTGAAGAATTTCTTTAAACCACATCTCCTCCTAAACTTATGAGTCAAAATCAACCAAATTTGCAAGAAATATTCCTTGGGTGGTCCCTTGTAAAAATTGCTTAAATGGAAAGGATCCGTGCTATATCATGGGAAGAGGGGCCTTAATGACAATTTTCTTGTTTACACTCTAGAAGCCACAAATATGGTCCAATCGTCATGAAACTTGGTCAGAATGTTTGTTAGGTCATGAGGATATACTCTTTTGAAAATGGGAAGTATCTGTGCTATATCATGGGAAAAGGGGACTAAATGACAATTTTCTTGTAAGAGCTCCAGACGCCACAAATATGATCCAATCTTCATGAAACTTGATCAAAATGTTTGCCAGGTCACAAGAAAGAACTCTGTTGAAAATGGGAAGGTTCATGCCATATCATAGGAAAAGGAGTCTTAATGATAATTTACTTGAAATATCAGGTGAGCGATTTAGGGCCCTCAGGGTCCTCTTGTTGTAAGTTATTTCTGACTGTCAGTGTGAGAACTGTAATTTGTGGGGTCAGCGCAAGACTATTGTAAGTGCCTATAAATATATTGGCACTTACACAATAGTTTTGCCATGACATTTAGGATAACTCTAAAAGAAATTCTGACTCCTGAATGCAGGGGTGTGGAATTCCCATGCCGGACTTGTCCAACTCGGGCTTTTGTACTTGCTGACAAGTAAATTTTTCTAAGCCACTTGTCCAAGGACAAGTAAATACTAGGGCAAATCTTGGAATGTTACTTAAAAGAATTAAGAGAGAAATCATCCTAATGTTCATATCATAGGGTAGAAAACATTGTTTTTAATGAAGAAAATGCTGGATACCAGCATTTTCTACATCAAAAGGCAATGGTTTTTTTCGATTTTTTCTATTTACTCTTTAGTGGACAAGTTCATTTTGATCCTGGATGTGTAGAAAATCCGCTTTTACTTGTCCAGGGACAAGTGGAGAAAACTCGTATTTCCACACCCCTGCTGAATGACAGACCAATATTGTTCTGAAATTCTTGGAGATTAGAAAATCCACATTTTGAAGTAGGCTAATGTGTCTTATTGAAACATGTATACTCATGTGATTAGTAACTGTTTGTGTGTATATTATAACACTGTCAACCTCTTACTAGATAACTAAATTCTAGTCTGGTCCAAATCCTAAAGAATTGCAGAAGTCAATTATGATTGACAAAATTTTTTTTAAAAAAAATCGTTTGAAAAGAAGAAATTATGTTAATGATATCTATTTATAGATGACATGTTTGATAAATTTGGTATTTCATGACCACTTATTCAAATTCAATAGCCTCTGAGTACTTGATACATGTAATATTTTCTATGAAGGCGCATCAAAAAATGGGATTATTTTTTAAATGGATTAAACATTGAGGAAACACTGACAGGCAAACGGTTAATTTGAAAATGGCTCCTATAAACCTCAAGACAGTAGGGAGTTATCATTTGTGATTTGTTACTGTGAGTTTACATATTGAATGTTTTATTACATTGTCATTACACTGTTATAGGTAATTGTCGTAGCATCTGGCAATTATGTAGAGAAATAAAAAAGCATATTACGAGTATTATTGATTTGATATGCCCCATATTGATTGTTTGGAGGCATATCAAGGGATCAGCACAATACTATTGCAAGTACAATGTACCTTTATAATAATATTCACTTACAATAGTATTTGCCGACCCCTGGATATTGTTATTGCTCTGTGTGTTTGTCTATTTGTCTGTTTTTACCATTTGGTCTCTAAAAACTTAGCATTGGCCATAACTAATGATAGTGCTTTAATATTTCACTTCTGGATTATGATAAGAGCTTTCTTTTGATACCATTTCAAGTTCATCTGTCAAGATAATTTTTTCAAGGTCAAAATTATGTATAATGAAATTAAACTTCACTTTTATTACTGAATTATAGTGTACTGTTGATTAAAAAAAAATGAATTTATGTTTGCTGTTAATTTCCAAATTGTATCAAACTACTGATTCTGAATAATGGCAGTGGCATTGGTCTTTAACAAACACATCTTTTTTTTTGAATTATGACTATCATTGTACAGAGCTCATGCTAGTACAATGTATTTGTTATGAGGGAGTCATTGACCCCTTAACCATTAAATTCAGTGGGTCAAAACAGAATTTAAAGGGGTCAAATGAAAAAGAAAGAGCTAATCATGAGTAAGAATTTTATAGGTTTTAGATTCATTTGACCTTTTCTTATAAAGATAGGAATTAGCAATTGTTTTGAAAAAAATTAGTTAGGAATAGTATATCTGATGCAACTTTAAAGGTTTTGATCCTTAGAAATTTCTCACAAGGGGGTCACAATGACCCCCTTGGAAGAAACTTTAAGGGTCAAAATAAGATATTATCAGAATTTTTAGGGTCAAAACCCTGGTACAAGGGTTGAATCGAATCCTGATAGTACATATTATATACATATTTGCTTTGAACATCCAGAGATCAGCCCCCAAAATTCTAAAAAAGATAACCATTGGTAAAATATAGACCAGAAGTTATTTATAACTAATAAGATTTGTCGTTTCAATTTTTCCAATTACTGGTTTATTGCTACAGGGCCGTGTTTATTCGTGAGTGTGATCTGTTATATTTGTTACTTTTGTTAATGTAATGCCATTATATTTGTATATATATTTTCTATATTGAACATGCTGGGAGCATGATTGGTTTTTTTTTGTTGTTGTTGTTTTTTTTTGAAAATGACTAGAAAAGAACTGTCCTAGATCTCTTAAGCTATTTAGTAACTGTAAGGCATGGATGTGAAATTCCAATGCCCAACAGGGGCTTTTCCCTGCTTGGACAAGTACATTTTTTCAGGCCTATCTTGGGATGGTTCATAATAGATCCAAGAGGTAAAATATCATTGTTTATAATATAGAAAAGAAATGAGCCTGTGTGTTACATTTCCAACAATTTTATGAGTGTACATCATTAATACTCAGACCAGCCTGTGCATCTGCACAGGCTGATCAGACTAATCACTGTAGATAGCTAGGGACCTATTCTGGCTGTGAACAATCATAGAATATTTCTGATGCAGTGTGGGTTTGTTCAGGTAGCTTGATGTCTGTCCATCATGCATACATCAAATTGTTGGAAATGTCACACGCTTAAATATTTTTGACAAGGAAAATACTGGATTGCCAGCATTTTCTTCATTGAAAATAATGTTTTCTCAATATTCATGTATTCACTTTTTTACAGACAAGTAGAATCTTATATGAGCCTATGTGTGACATTTCCAACAATTTGATTTTTTTTTTTTTGAGGTGCAAACATTGATTAGTATATACAGCCACATACTGAAAATTTACAGTTACCTGATGGTCCTCTGATACTTTGAGACCTTATCTATTTACTCAAGGCATAGTGAAGACTCTGGTCAGACTGTGCGGATGCACAGACTGGTCAGAAAGTTTGCTTTGCACACATTTTAAATTGTTGGAAATGTTACACACAAGCTCATATTTTACTTGTCAAGTGACAAGTGGCAAAAATCCGTATTTCCACACCCCTGTGTAAGGTTAATTCAAACTTTCTTGTCATAAATGCTTATACATGTATTTTGTATAACTGCCTAACATAATTGTCTGGAGCATCCACTGATCATAGATTTGTCAAATAAGTATTTGAAATAAAGATTGGGTCCAGCAGAGTTTAACCATTAATGAAAATCAAAAAGAATTTACAGGTAGTTTGACTTACCATTCTAAATGGTGTTAAGTGCATAAAAGAAATAATCCTCTTTCAAAAATGGTGTTGATGAATGATAACATTGAAACTACAGCTTTTGTCACAGTCCATATATCGTCGTAATCCTATTTATTCTTTGTTGGTCGCTTTCTGAGTGCATATAAATTTCAAGATCTTAGCAACGCCTTTGTTCTGGGTGCATTAAGTTTACAAAAGGGGGAAAGTATCGATCCTCATTAGCTTATCCAGGTAGCACAGTCTGACTAGGATCAACATTTCCCCAATTTTAAGATAGTCCCAAGACACGTCTTTATAAAAAAAAATCGGATAGAACTGTAGTACATTCACTGCTAAATACTTCAGGGTGTATTTTTGTGTTGCTCATTGCTAACAATACTGATATCATATGAGCCTGTGCATGATATTTCCAACAATTTTACACATGCATGAGGTGCAAACATTTATCAGTTCAGATAGTTACTTAGTGTAAATAGAGGATTGTCTAACTGTCTACAGATTATTCAAGGCCTTATCTATCTACAAAGTGCGTAGTAAAGACTCTGGTCAGACTGTGCGGATGCACAGACTGGCCGGAGTCATTGCTTTACGCACATTTGAAATTATTGGAAATGTCAAGCACAGTCTCATACTGTAAAACTTGTATTCATATAGGAACTGTACATTGATTTTGTTGGAGACAAGCTGATCTTTCATTAATCAAGAATTTAATTGTTATTGCACTATTTATTGAGCCTAGTTTTTTTCACATTCCATACAGTCTGACTAGGAGTCAGAAAATAATACCAAATTGAGGGGAGAATACCATTTTATATTCCTGTCAAAAGATGGGACGTATTATGGAATTGCCCATGCTACCAGGGCTCTGGCGAATGATGGGACGTATTATGGGATTGCCCATGAAACTGGGCCTTTATTGAAAGATTGGACTTATAATGGGGTCACTCCTGGCATCTGGTTGTCTGGCAGTGGGCAGCATCCCTTTCCTTGTCCAGAAGCATAACTCTATCCCCTTATTTGTGATCGACTTGAAACCTTGCAGTTATGTTTCTCTTGTGGAGTGCAATTTGCCAGAACTGTAACTCCATGTAGCTTTATTTTTTAATAATTTTCCTATTGTGATCCTCCAATGACCGTCGTGTGGTGCCATCGTCCACAATTTCTTTAAACATCTTCTCCTCCTGAACCAGTGGGCCAATCTTGATGAAACTTGGAGGGATGTTCTTTGGGTCAAGCTCTACCAAAGTAGTTCAAATAAATGAAATCTACCTTTAACTCTCCCTTTACCCTTAACAAAAAGGATGAAAAAAGGAAAATCTTTGAAAATCTTCTTCTTTGAAACCAAAAGGCAGACAGCTTTCATATTTGGTATGTAACATCAACTAGTGGACATCTACTAAGTTTGTTCATATCAAGACCCTGAGGTCATTTTTGGACTGCACACAGGCGATTCCTTTTTACATAGGATCAAAAAGTGAAAAATCTTCAAAAATCTTCCTCTCTGAAACCAGAAGCAGACAGCTTTTATATTTTGTATGTAGCATCGCCTAATGGATCTCTACCAAGGTTGTTCATATCAAGCATCTAGAATCATGTTTGGGCCCCACTCGGGTGCAACCTGTGATGTCCCTGGGGTCAAATAGACTCAGGTGAGCAATCTAGGACCATCATGATCCTCTTGTTTCTTATTCCAGTGGGCAGCTGTGCAAAGAGCATATCCTGTGACAATTTGCCATCTTGTTGAAAATGTTTTGCTTTAGAAATATAAATATAATTCTAAATAGAAACTAAATAAAAGCTTCTTATACATGTTTTATATTGCTCGGGGAGCAATTATTAAGATAAATGTGGTATTCATGCACAATTTGTAGTTATAAGTTGATTTAATCTATTGTATGCATATTAGTACAAAACCGTTTCATTGTGTATCTTAGTCCCACAAATGAGTAAGTCGCCATTATAGCACAGTTGGTAGCGCGTTGGACTGTCAATCTAGAGGTCCAGGGTTCGATCCCTGATGGCAGCACTAATTCTTTCCGTTTAATTGTCTCTCACCAAAGGGTTGATAATCGCAGACCTATGTGAGATAGCAGCTGGAGGCTAGGAAAGGATGTGATGGTTGTAATGGTGAGAGAAATACCAGGAAACCATTGTTAGGTGCTCCAGCTGCCGCAATATAACTGAAAAAATGTTGAAAGTGGTGTAAAGCTCCTTTCAATCAATCAAACCCACAAATGAATGACTTTAACAAACACAATTTTGCTCTAGCGACCACGTCTTTGAAGCAACAACCGTTTTTATTAAGTGACTGTTGCCAAAATCCTCTCCTTTAAATTAAAATATCTTAAAAGGTAGATTTTATTGATAGAAAATAATTGTAAATGAATCCTATTTTGGTAATATTCATTAGAATAGTCTCAATGAGACAATTCTTCTGAGATTGAACCAACAATGATTATTGAGAAATTTGCAATAACAAATATTTAATCAAAATTAGGTTTCTTATTTGAAAATAGAACATTTACTAAGCAACCATTCTCCTTAATGACCCCTTTTTGGTGCTCCTGTATGTGATGGCTTCATATTGTTTTAAACCTATTTATTTTACATTAATTGGGACACAAGTTCTTACAACTTAGATTAATCCCTCTCGATTCTGCTTCCTGGAAAATTCACCAGTACTCATGCCGAATGTGTGGGCCAATGAAAGAACCAAGATCGATAACCGCTCCTGGGAATCGAACTCAGGACCTTTGGGTCAAGAGGCTGACGCTCTACCTCTATACCATGGACACCACCATATGGCTTCATATACATTTTGTTGTACTAGAATCAGGTATTTTGTCTGTCTGAGCACAAAATGCTAATAATGTTTAGTCCCAACCTCTTCCTTCAGTCTGGCATCAATTAGCACCGAGGCTAAGAAAAGTTGATTTCATTTTGAAGTTTTTAATTTCACAGCTTTGAATTATCAATTATCATCACCCTCTGATTGTGGAGCTATCTCCTCTTGAATTCTATTCAGTGTTGACAAAGAAAATATACTCGTCAAAAAGTGATAAATGCAAATTGCCTTGACCCAAGATTGGTAAGTCTCGTGTGAAATTGTTATGAAATTAAATTAGAAGTCATATCAATCGAAACTTAAAGCAGTGTTGGGAAAGGATATAATGAATCACCATACAATAATTATAATATGACCTACGTCGCCGGAGTGAAATAACTCCGTTGAATATTTTTGATATTACACGGGTGTTATTACACTAGTGGAATAACTTTGCAAAAGAGCTGAGAAAGAAGAACAACATTATATATTTGTTAGGAAATGACGTCATAATGGATCTGCTGACGTCATTTTGCAAACGGCGTTATATATTTCGTGGAAAACATGAATCGATAAATATCAGGGGTTGTGCTAGCTTTTAAAATCTCTGAGTCATTGACCCCTTGAACATTAAATTCTGGGGGTCAAAGCCGTTTTTGTAGTGGTCAAAAAAGAGCAAACATGAAAACTTATTTGTCTTTAGTAATCTATATAACTGAAACAACATAAACAATAAAGTTTAGACACACTTTATTGTTTCTGTTGTTTCATTTATATAGATCTTTTGTTATAGTATAAAGAAAACAGTTGATCTATATTTTCTTTTGTATTGCATATGTTGCACCACTGGAAATTGAGTGGGTCAAAATGACCCCCTGCAGGAAAGTTTTAGGGTCAATATGGGGTTTTTGGGAGTCAAAGCCCTGGTTTAAGGGTCAAACACGAGCCCTGAATATCGTAAATTTCTCGTTTTATCACCAAAATTCGGGTTATATTATAAATAGAATATCAAATTTGTGCTGATCAAATACCGAATTTATTAAACTTGTCATCTATGAATAGATACAAAATCGGCGCAGCCTTTATCTATCTATAAATGACTCGTTCAATAAATTCGGTGTTCAATGACCACTCATTCAATATCCTCTTTGGATGATTATAACCCACAAAACCCCATTCAATGATGACTATGGCTTTGTGAAATTTGTCTTCATGCATGTTCTTGATTAAACTGATAGGACTGTGTCATATGGACATGCATGACATACACGGGAATATAAAAAATGAATAATTGAATAGATGTTGTCCTTATTAGACTAAAGCATGGAAACAGCAGCATTATTCAAACTATAGATTGGAGGATTAAGTAGCCAGGAGATATCGTACAATCTATTAATACTGCCGGGTACTATTAGAATTATCACATTTCTATAAGAAGGGGCGTGAAAACATCAGGATTGAGTGTTCGAAAGCGATTCTATAAGCTTAAGCTTTCGTCGCAATCGAACTAAAATGAATAAGCATAAACAAAGGTTTATTAGAGGCACTGATGGTATGGCTAGCAGACACCATTGGAAACGTTAACTCGAATGAGCAAAAGTAACGGAAACATATTACCTCCCTTTTATGAAAGTTTTGGTGTTCTTAATATTGTTATTTCGTTTTGAAATAATTTTTTCTATAAAATGACTATTTTCTACTGAGGGTAAAATCATTTGGTTATAAAATAGAAAAGCCTCATGAAAAAATGTGTAAAATAGTTCCACGGGCAATTTTTCGTTTCCAACGTTACAAATACTTGGTACGACTGGGTCATTGGAATAAAATTGTTAGGTAACAATTCCTCAGGAGCTTAAATGACGAACATTTATTTTTTTATTGCGTACGTTTTATAAACTGGGATATTTTGTTGGAAACTGAGAAAACTTGTTGCTAACATTTTTTTCCTTTTCTAGTTATGCAATAGCTTGACTTTTCTCTGTCATTGCATTACTTTTCGACGATCTTTTGTCGTGTAAATCATTTTTCCAGAAGATTCAACAAATGAAAATTAGATATTGAGTATGTCATGAGCGCTTAAAGTTTGTTGTCTTAATTTTTTGGGGGTAAATTGCTTGTCGTTAATGATGTTCCTCTCCCCCCCCCCCCCCCCCCCCCCCCCACACACACACACACACACACACAGCATCACTGAAGTTCAGGGACATATTAATTTTGTCTTGCTTGTTTGTCTGTGACTCAGTTTTTCCTCCTAAGACTTTAACATTGGCTTTAAACTATTGATTGGTAAGGGACCGAGTATTCATAATTCACTGACACGAGCATCGCTTCCTACATGGCCTTTCTGACGGTACCACGTTTAAGTTCACCAGTCAAGGTAATTTGGTCAATTATGTTTAACACTCGGAAAATGACAGTATCAAGTGCATCGGTGTTAAACGATTCTTGTTCACAGTTATTTCTGCACATCATCTTCTGCTTATTGGTGACTTTTTAAACGCCCGACGAAAGACGGGAGGTATTATGTGATTGCCGATGGCATCAAAGTGACAGGCGCTATCCAAGAGGATCTTCGCTATCCAAGAGGATATTCGGTGTAGTACATGTCGAATCGTCTTGTCTCGTCATAAAACAGAGAGATGGCATGTATCGCTCCACTGGCTTTAATATCTCCATATTTCAAAAAGATGTATTTAAAATTTAGATAAATTAAAGTTGCCAGCATTCAGATTGAAGATTGAATTTTAACAAATTGATACTTTTTTTTCAAGCTATCAGTATTGATCATGTATAACTAATATGTAAAAATAAACACAAGACTAAATTTAGCTCCACTCATAGGCGTATCTAGGACTTTTTGAAATTTAAACGCACTCAGAAGGCAACAACGAAACACTATATAGAGCAAGGGCGATATGTGGACTGTACCAAAAAGTTGATTGCCCTCCGCCCGCTCCCTTTTTTTATTTGAGCTTTGGTGCTTAAATATGCTGTAGTTTCGATGTTATGATCATTAACCAACGATATTTTTCAACAGAGGATTATTTCTTTTACGTACTTGTGGAAATACCGTAATGGTAGATACGCCCTAACCACTGACCAAAGGCCAGCGAGCGATTGTCATCACAGGGTGTCCGTCCAGCGTCCGTGCATTAACTTTTTCATTTAAATACCTTCTTCTCCTAAACCCAATGGGCCGATTTAATAAAACTTGACAGAAATGTGACCCTCTTCTTAACCCTTGTCATGCTGAACACGAAATATTCCTGTTTTAGTAGGAGGTAAAGACTAAGATCAGGCTGCACAATGTGTAGCCCGATCTTAGTCTTTGTAACCTGATTTTACTTTTAATGCCAGAAAAGCTTCAAGATTATTTTTTTTTAAATAAATAAAAGTGGCCTGCGATAAGTTTCCGGTACTTTCAGTACTTTGATTATAATGCAAATTTTACAAGGTTTTTATTCAGCATGACAGATTTAAGTTGTTCAAAAAATACTGATTGATCCCCAAGTATGGATGTAGCAAGGTGTGGCTTATTTTCACTATAAAATCTTCTCCCAAAACATTGGGCCAATTTAAAAGAAACTTGGTAAAAATGTACTTTGGCAACCCTCTAGTTAAGTTGTTCAAGAAATTTCGACTAACTCCCAAATATGGGCGTGACTTATTTTCACTATAAATTTCTTTAAAGATCCCCTCCTCCCGAACCATTGGGCCGATTTCAATAAATGATTCTTTGGTGACTTAATTTGTTCAGATTGACCCCCAATTATAGACATGGCGGGGCGGGGCTTATTTTCACTAAAAAGCTTTTAAGATTTTCTCCTCCAGAAACATCAAACTGATTTCAACGAAACATAGCAGAAATATTCCTTGAGTGAACCTCTTTCTATCTTTTTCTATGTTATTCAAGAAAGTTTTATTGTCCCTTAAATATGGGCACGGCTATTTCACTATAAAATCCTTAAAAAATCTTCTTATAAATTTATTTCTCTGAAACATGAAGGTAGACAGCCTTGAAGTTCGGTGTTAAGCTTTACTGAATTTACCTATATATGGAGATTGCTCAAATCAAACTCTCTGTAAAATATACTAAAGTTATGCGCATGCGCATAGAAAGTAGGAATTCTTTCAACAATAATGTGAAAACAGTCCAGGGCATGGAAAAGATAGAAATTACCTCCTTAAAAGTAGATATCTGTAATGTCCCAGTTGTCAAGGAGACTCAGGTGAGCGATTTAGGATCATCATGGTCCTTTCGTTAAAAAAAATCTCTGCCCAGGGTTTCAATTAAAATTTCGTGAACAATTTAAGTAAAGGGGCACCCAAGAAACATCAGTGCCAAGTTTCATTTCATTCTGCCCAATGGATTGGAAGGAAATTTTTCAAAGTTTTTTTAATGAAAATTATCCCCGCCCTTCCACGGCTTTATTATTACCCACCGTTTTCGGCGCGGGAATATATAGTAATGGTCTCCGTCCGCAATCCGTCATTACGCCACTTAACTTGTTAGGAGCATATCTCCTAAAGTATAATAGCTATCAACTTGAAACTTTATGGGTGGATAGATCTCAAGGAGGAGAAGTGCAGTGTACAAGAACTACAACTCCTGTTTGCATAGAGTAAGTAATTGCCCTTTGTTATTTCTAATACTTAAATTTTTGTCCGGCCTATATCTCCTAAAGTATAATAGCTATCAATTTGAAACTTAATGAGTGGATAGATTTTGTGGAGGAAAAGTGCAGTGTGCAAGAACTACAGCTCATGCTTGTATAATTTTGGAGTTATTGCCCTTTGTTATTTTTAATTGATTTGGTCCGGACCACATCTCAGGCTAAAGTATTATAGCTATCAACTTCAAATTTATGGATGGATAGATCTTATGGAGAGGAAGTGATGTGCACAAGAACTACAACTCTTACTTGTATAATTTTGGAGTCATTGCCCTTTCACGGTTATTTTTAATACTTAGATTTTGTCCGGACCATAACTCCTAAAGTATAAAAGCTATCGACTTGAAACTTGGGGAAAATCTCAAAGAAGAGAAGCGCAATGCACATTAACTATAACTCTTTCTTGCATTTTTTTTCCAGTTTTTGCCCTTTGTTATTTTAAAAGACTTATATTTTGTAGGGGGTAAATCTCTTAAAGTACAAAAGAATCCCTAATCTATAAGACTTCAGTTTACTATCAAGCTTTCGCTTCGGGGGATGGCCATGTCCGACATGGCTCTTGTTCAATCAAAAATTCCTGAATAATCACAATATAACTGAAGGTAAAGCCTTTCCATCAAACCATTGTTTTCAAAGCCAAAAGTATCTTAACCATATAGTAAAATGGGTAGAACCATAGCATCAAACAATTTTAGCTGAATGACAATAGGTAATTGTAGCATTATAGATTTTTTTAGAATAGAAAACATGGCTTAACGGGCTTGGACAAATAGTCTTTTGTTGTAGGTTCTCAACCTTTCCTACTCCGATATTGCTTGAGAAGGCTGCATACTTTCAAATTCCAACCTTACAGAGGATTTAGCATTGGCATACAAATTGTGAATAATCTTAAACATTTTACCATCAATATTGTTACTCAGCAGCTTCTGCCACAGATAAGTACGATTGGTCGAGTCAAAGGCCTTCTTTTGATCAATGAGCCGCCACCATAGCGCAGTTGGTTAGGCATAAGACTTCCAATTTGGAAGTGGTGGGCTCGATTCCCGGTGGCGGCAAATATCCTTTCCGACGTTTGTCTCTCACCAATGGGTAGATAATCGTAAACCTATGTGAGATGGCAGTCGGGGGCTAGGAAAGGGTGTAATGGTAGTACGGGTGAAAGAAATACCAGGAACCCATTGTTAGGTGCTCCGGCCGCCGCGATATAACTGCGAAATTGTTGAAAGCGGTGTAAACCCCATTCAAACAAACAAATTCTTTTGATCAATAAAAGCACAGAAAAGATTTTTTACCTCTGAATAAGTAGAGGCATATTAAGTACTTTAGATTACCGGTAAATATATGGTCTGTGGTACCAAAGTCTTTTCGAAAAACCGCTTTCTCCCAAGCTTATACATTCTTATCTTCTAAGTACTGATTGTGTCTATTATTGAGAACAGCAATGAACAATTTACCACTGAAAGCAGCTTAAAATGGTGATACCTCTATAATTGCTCACTGTTGCTATTTGTACACATTTTGCCACATGGGTCGATGACCTTCTGGAATGTTATTAAATAAAACTTGAAACTTGAAACTTATAATTGTCAGAGCTTGATTTGTCACCTTTGCTCTTGTAGATGGGAGAAATAATCCCCTGTGACGGCTTTCATCTAGGATATGACAGAATCAAACACTAAATTAAAAAACTTGGTAAAAGCAGTTAACATTTGACTCTTAGAGATTTTTAAGAATCCATTTAAATTAAGGTCTGAAGCACTTATAAGTTCAATTTAAGGTTATTTATGCTTTTAAGCACTTGTTGTTTTGTAATAGAAGTATTCAAAACCCAATTATGTTGAGAAACTTTAGATAAATCAATATGGTTTAATTCAGGGTTACACACTAACTACTTTTTCAATCAGCCCATAATCTCTACATCATACAGGTCCTCCATGATTATATTCTAACTCTCAAACACAATAATTCTGTTTATCATTGAAAAAAATTACTTGGTTTGTGCCAGGTATGTAACAAGTTTGAATAGAAAGCAGGTATAAAGTCACGTAAAGGGTGGTAGATCCCTTTTTGTGAACGTTTATGGTAAGTCGAATTCATTTTCGAAAAACATTACTGAAATTCTTTGATTGAAAATCCCAAATATCATTTCCTATTACTTGTGTCACGTAAAAGAACCACCACAAAAAAAGGCCACGTGTCACGTACAAGACTTTTAGGTTGGGAAAAAAATAAAATAGGAAAAAAATAATTTTCCTTGTAGCGCTTAGCATTTATCTTTTACAGAATGTTTCATTTGGCTTACATATATTCGAAAATGTCACATTAAAGGTAGATATACAGTTTTCGATATGAATTTCCTTGTTTCGAAAACATAAAAAAAGCATTGGGGCACTCTATCTTGAGGGGGTTGCCATATTTAAAGAATTATTTGGAAGACCAAAATGGTTGCATCTTTTAAAAAGAAGAGAATTCCATAGGGTCGGGGCTGCTGAAATAACAAACTACGATCTCCATATGTTTTTGTTCGACTCTTTAGAACAACAAGGGTTGTAGCATTTGATCCAGATTTAAGGTTCATGAAAAGTGTTTGAGACCTAATTTTAAGGGCACTTCATTAGCCAAGAAAATGCAGTATGTCCAGGTATATTGTATATCAAAATGAAGCTACTTTTAGCACAAGCAGTTGACAAACATAAGACTGCCATAGCTATAGCGGTAAAGCCAAAACATTGTGGAAAAAGGTCATTTTGTACAGAACAAGCAACTGCATGACAAGTGGATAAAATTGGCTCATATTTTAACAAAGTACAGTCTAAAGTACTACCCAGGTACTACTACAGCCGTAGATATAAAACTTGGTCTCAAAAGGCTCGTTTGAAACCATCAATTTCCATTTATTTTGTAAACATGCTTGTCAAACCGGTTTGGTCTGTTTTCAAAATAGATGTTGGGTATGGTGCAACAGCACACCATGACATTGTGAAATATTTTCTGCGATTTATTTCAAATTATAGTTTTTGAATTCAATGGTCTATAATAAATTCCTATATAATAATCATTCAGTGAAATAGAAATTGATATATTGCTAAACAACCATACAGGTATATAAACTATTGATGTCCATTTATGATGTGATAACACACCACAACACACATAAGTCAAAATAAATTGCTTGCATAACTACGTTTTGGGCTCGAGTAGTACCTGGGTAGTACTTTACTCTGTACTTTGTTCAAATATGAGCCGATTTTATCCAACAGTCTTGCAATTGCTTGTTCTGTACACTGAAATGACCCTTTTCCACAATGTTTTGGCTATATGGCTATACTCGGTGGCTATGACAGTCTTGTGTTGCTAAACTGCTTATGCTCATGAATAGCTTCATTTTGATATATAATATACCTGGACATACTGCTTTTTCTTGGCAAATGAAGTGTTCTAAAATTTGGCCTCAAACACTTTACATGAACCTTAAGATATCGTTTTAGTACATATAAATAAAAGAAACCATGAAGAGCTTTAAAAGTATAAGTTAAAATTTTAAAGGTAATTCTGTGTTATACAGGTATCCAATGTAATTCTTTCATAACCAGGGGCGTAACTGCCATTACGAAATTTACGCAAGTGCGTAAAAGAAATAATCCTCTGTTGGAAAATACCCGCGTTGATGAATGATCATAACATCGAAACTACAGCTTATTCAAGCTGTAGTTGCGATGTTATGATTATTTACCAACGCTCAAATCATAAAAAGGGAGCGGACAGAGGGCATTCATCTGTTGTCACAGTTCTGAAATCGTGTTTAAATATCCTATATATTCTCAGTTGTCTCCTTCTGAGTGCCTGAAATTGCCAAGTCCTAGATACGCCTATGTTAATTGCTGTAACATGATGATGCTTTTTTATCCTCGTAATAATACGGGCAGGCGTGATAATGCTCTGTCTAGTTCAAATGTCACCCTTCGTAAATGATTATCTGGAAGCTGAGATAAACGTGAGTAATATTTGGGCTACTGACGAAAATTGGTTTTCTGCTAAAATTCAAATCTACAGGCAAAGCTGCAGGCATTTCTATGCACTTTTATGCTTCCTAAAATGTTTGGCAAAAGTGTCAATGGATATTTTTTTTAATTGTTGAGGATTTGGGGCTCATGTTTTTGTTTGGGGTCAATCGATTTCATGAAAGGTTTGGGAAAAAGGGCGTGAAATGGGTTTCAAGAGTTTCAAGAGTTTTATTAAATTGACAAACCCCTAACCGGGGTACAAGTCATAAATATACAAACAAACATGAACAATAAACAAACATTCGGAAGAAAGTTTCAGTGTTAAAACAACCAAAGTGCATTCATAGGTAGCCTGAGTGTAGGAAAATTCACTTAAAAGATGACTCGAAGTTATATGACTAGATTTGAATATAAGTATTATTAGACCTCGATCTGATAAAAGTGTCAAGCAATGTCAAGCAATGTTTAACCATTGCAATGCTAAACCCAAAATATTCCATTTATAGCAAGAAGTACAGACATAGATCAGCCTGTGCATTGGTGCAGTCTGATCTCGGCCTATGCCGCCTACTCTTCCCCTTTAAGCCAGAATAGTGAAAAAAAGTGCATTTGGTGCTTTCGGCACTCTGATTTTATTGCAATTTGCCAAAATTTTGATTCAGCACTACAAATGTTAATTTGCGTAAAGTGTCGATCATTATCATTGTAGGTCTCTCCATAATGGAGGGCAACAAATTTTAAACGTAATTTTGCTCAAATATATGTGAAATTATTCCTGGCCCATAAATTTATATGTATGTGCCTGCAATACTTCCACAACTACTTAACAATTTAGTAACAATTTCAATTAAATATGTTTAAATATCTCATGAAATGTTTTCAGAATTACCTTACAAAATTTTGCAACTTTGAAAATAATTGTTACATCACTCGACGTCATAATGCTATGAAAAGAATTCACATTTGGACGCATGATGATATTTCTTGGCAGATAGACTTTTCTGGTATCTTCAAAATAAAATGGGGGAGGGTGTACAGAACGTAAATATTTTATGAAAAAGTAAATTACACGAACACCGGAATTTACATTTCGATCGTGTTTGGGGCCGTGTTTGGGAGTTGAAAGTTCGTGAAAGAAATGCTAATAAGGCCCAAGTTTCTTCAAAATCGACCGAGGTATCCATTAAAATAAAAATTGTGTTTTTGTCGTCTAGAATTTTGATTAGAACATCTATCATCATTAATGGGCTCATTGGGCCAACTTATTTCACACCCGGCCGGGGCCCTTTTGAGTTTTTTCAGCTTGAATCCAGCCCTGTGTTCAGGATGACATACTGGTTCAAGTCGTGTCCCGCTTTACCCATATACTTGCGTGTAAAGCGGAGTATAATTTAAAAACTGTTTGCAATATTTTTTCAGCCTGAACGAAGGGCGGGTTTCAAGCTGAAAAACGGGCCCCGGCCGGGCGTGAAATAAGTTGGCCCATTGTTTTCAACTGGGATCAAAGTACTCAAATTACCCAATAAATTTGGCCAGATACAAAAACATCGTGGCATTTCCTAGATCAACCGTGCAAGATGCACCTAAGGACCGATTCCAGATATAATCTCAAAAATTTCTCATGTTAGTTTCCATAAAATAATTAATAAAAAGTAATAAAATTTGGTTGGCTTTTAAAATTTGGTATCGTAAGTCAACCTGTTTTCGATACGTACCTGAATTCGAGACCCTATAAACTATTTATATTTCAATGCTTTTTGAGCATTTGCATTGTTACCTGGCTGTTACTGTTTCTGTTCTACCAAATTGTTGATTGTGAAATCTTCACTTTCTAAACATTTTACAGAATGCATCAAAAACAAGATAGCAATTGCTTATCTCTTATTTCTGGACTTTTTTTGATGGACTTTTGTAAACAATTTTTAATTGATTCACAGAAATCGTGAAAATACCTAAAAAGGACTTCAGAAAAAAAAATTTCAGCTGAGAAGACGACAGGCATATTTGATAGTTTTGTAAAATTCACAAAACAGTGCATGTCTTGTCCCATGTTTACTCTTTTACCAGAAAAAAATAAAGGGTCACGAAAATAAGTCAATTTTACAAACAGTGACCTATTTCACCCTCTGTGAAAAAAGCCTTTGTTTTCTAGTGCTCTTTGATCTAAATTGGTAAATCTTAGATTTTTGGAGACAGAAAAGGTTAGAATTCAGGGTCTATGTCTATTTTTGTAGGTCCATCACTTTATTTTGCCATCAATTACTTCCATTCCTTAGAGTATTGAAAACTAGTTAAACCATGATAAAATACGAAATGATCCATTCACCACGAAATTGAGTGAAAAGGACCTTCTCTAGGCAAAATGGCCTTGTATATGCATTTGTATGTAATAAACTTCATAAATAGGCAAAAAATTGCCGATTCCCTGCCTAATTTTTTTTTTTTTTTTTTGGGGAGGGGGGGGGGTGTTATACATTGATTTATTGCTGATTGATGGCTTTTAGATTGTTTCCTTTCAAAAGATGAAGTCCATTTCTCAATTTTCTTGTCCATTTTGCTGTCCAAAGCTATCAGCAATGACTTCGGACATCAAAAAATAACACTTTTTCAAAATTACTTTTAATTTCTGTAGTTTAACTGTTGATCACTGAGGCCTTTCTTATTACTGAAGGAAGAAATTTCTTGCACCTTAATCAAGTTCAGAATGAAGTCCATTTCCACATCCAAAATGTCAATTATGTGCTCGCTATTCAGCGGCTATCATTATGAATTCATGGGTTGCAGAAAAATTAATGTATTACTTCATCGAAATATCATATTGATATAAGAGCAAAGTGTATTACTTCATCGAAATATCATATTGATATAAGACAAAGCTATATAAGGTTATTATTGGTTATATGAAGAAAACTGTATGGTTTTTGTGAATAAAAAGAGGTCCTTTTTGCCGATGATGGGTCTTCTTATGCTTCAGTCATGATCAGTCTTTAAAAGATAACAAAATGCATTCTTATCTATCCATTTCTAGTAATAATTCTTAGTGAAATGATCTATGGAACATTTTACTGGTTCATAAAAATATTTTATTCACAAAATATCTTGTTTTGTTGTATATTAAAGTCCATTTTGCCGTGAGAAGGTTCATTTGGCCCCATTTCAACCCAGGCAGTCCATTTTGTATTTAAGGTAAACCCAATGAAATAAGGTCATTATGCAACCAAAGCTTCTACATATCCCGGGTCCATGTTATTTTTTTTTTTTTCACATTCAGTTTCCGACTGCCCTGGAAAACATGAAGTTTTCTTTTTCAAATGGTAGCGCGTCGGACTGTCAATCTAGAGGTCCCGGGTTCGATCCCCGACGGCGGCACTCATTCTTTCCGACTATTTGTCTCTCACCAATGGGTTGATAATCATAGACCTATGTGAGATAGTAGCTGGAGGCTAGG
The DNA here is from genome assembly GCA_948146395.1 of Fragum whitleyi. Classification (NCBI taxonomy): domain Eukaryota; kingdom Metazoa; phylum Mollusca; class Bivalvia; order Cardiida; family Cardiidae; genus Fragum; species Fragum whitleyi. Next base: position 44,964,492 of record OX411555.1, read on the forward strand.
AAAGAATGTGGTGGTTGTACTGGTGAGGGAAATACCAGGAAACCATTGTTAGGTGCTCCAGCCGCCGCGATATAACTGAAATAATGTTGAAAGCAGCGTTAAACTCCATTCAATCAATCAATCAATTCTTTTTCAAATGATGTCATAACAGGGTGAGCGCTTGCATTTTGGTTTGTACAGGGTAGACAATTGTCGGTGCAGTAAACTTACAAAATATGAATTAAGAGCTACTATTTTTCATGAAAATATGAATGTTTATGCAAATGTACATGTTTTTACTAAAGATTAAATTTCAGCCCAATTGCACGCCATTTTTTTTTTTGCAAGAGAAACAGTATCTCAGACCCAACAGTATGACTTCATCTGAACAAACTGAACCCTGACTACTTACATGACCTTATTAAATACAAAAATGTAAAATATAATTTTAGGTGCAAAAATACAACAGAGATCCCCAAACCAAGGACTGAAAGGTATGGTAAGAGATCTTTTAGATACACAGCGGCAGTAATATGGAATTCTCTCCCTGCACTATTTAAAGAGATTCCATCCTTCAATCAATTTTGCATACTCATCAATTCCTGGGATGGAGAAAAGTGTTACTGCCCTGCTTTTCATCTGTAAACAAACTTCTACTACTGAATGCTGCTGCTGTGAATCTAGAAAATTTATCCACCAGTTTTGATTTTACTTTGCTTTTTGTTTGCTTTGCTTTTTGTTTTTGCTTTTTACTGTTTTATTGTATTGCTTTAAAATTTAGCTACTCCTTTGTTGCCTCATATCTGCTTAAAAATTCTTGCTTAGTTATCTGATCAATATAGCTCAAATCTTTAACATGCATGTATGTCTGAAAACCTTATTTATAACTACATGTACCTCTATATCTTATTCTCTGCTAGGAAGGGGACAGAAACTGCTGTGCAGATCAAGGCCCTCTGTCTTGCAGAGATTGTACCCAGATTACATTAGTGCAATACATGAAGTGTAATGTAAACACAGTCACTGAGATCATATGCAAACGCCGTGATTCTTAATTTATTCAGCCTATAATTTACTTAACCTAGATGCTGTTGGTTTTTTTTTGTTTTTTTACCTATAAACTGTTCTCAGCTTTTTGTAAAATTTCATCCTTTTATTAATTCAGAATCTTTCATAACAAGGGAAATAACCATGTGCTGCTTTACTGTAGGAGTAGGATTTATTTCCCCTTTAAACTATTAAATTCAATACACTACTTGTAAACTAGTTTCAGTATCTTAGAAATCTTATTAAAATAAAACTTAATGATCTCAGGGCTTGTGCTAGCTTTTTAAATTTGGGAGTCATTGATCTCTTGAACATAAAATTCTGGGGTGTCAAAGTTGTTTTTGAAGGGTTCAAAAGAGAGCAAAAAGTGAAAAGTGTTGTCGTCTGCATCGTCTGTCTGTCTTTAAGAAAATTCGTGTCCGGTCCATAACTATCAAACTATAAGGCCTATGGTCTTGAAACTTCACAGGTGTATAGATCTCATAGCTAGGGTGTGCAGAGCCAAGGACCACAACTCTACCATTTGTAATTTTTGAGTTATTGCCCTTTGTTTGATTCAGTTAGCAAATTCATATCTGGTCATACACTTTGAAACTATAAGGGCTATAGTCTTGAAACTTCACAGGTGTATAGATTTCAAAGCTAGGGTGTGCAGAGCCAAGGACCACAACTCTACCATTTGTAATTTTTGAGTTATTGCCCTTTGTTTGATTCAGTTAGCAAATTCATATCCGGTCATACACTTTGAAACTATCAGGGCTATAGTCTTGAAACTTCATAGGTGTATAGATCTCATAGCTAGGGTGTGCAGAGAGCAATAACCCTGACTTTACCATTTATAATTTTTGAGTTATTGCCCTTTGTTTGATTCAGTAAGCAAATTCATATCTGGTCATACACTTCGAAACTATAAGGGCTATAGTCTTGAAACTTCATAGGTGTATAGATTTCAAAGCTAGGGTGTGCAGAGCCAAGGACCACAACTCTACCATTTGTAATATTTGAGTTATTGCCCTTTGTTTGATTCAGTTAGCAAATTCATATCCGGTCATACACTTTGAAACTATAAGGCCTATAGTCTTGAAACTTCATAGGTGTATAGATCTCATAGCTAGGGTGTGCAGAGAGCAATAACCCTGACTTTACCATTTATAATTTTTGAGTTATTGCCTTTTGTTTGATTCAGTTTGCAAATTCATATCTGGTCATACACTTCGAAACTATAAGGGCTATAGTCTTGAAACTTCATAGGTGTATAGATTTCAAAGCTAGGGTGTGCAGAGCCAAGGACCACAACTCTACCATTTGTAATATTTGAGTTATTGCCCTTTGTTTTATTCAGTTAGCAAATTCATATCCGGTCATACACTTTGAAACTATAAGGCCTATAGTCTTGAAACTTCATAGTTGTATAGATCTCATAGCTAGGGTGTGCAGAGAGCAATAACCCTGACTTTACCATTTATAATTTTTGAGTTATTGCCCTTTGTTTGATTCAGTTTGCAAATTCATATCTGGTCATACACTTCGAAACTATAAGGGCTATAGTCTTGAAACTTCATAGGTGTATAGATTTCAAAGCTAGGGTGTGCAGAGCCAAGGACCACAACTCTACCATTTGTAATTTTTGAGTTATTGCCCTTTGTTTGATTCAGTTAGCAAATTCATATCTGGTCATACACTTCGAAACTATAAGGGCTATAGTCTTGAAACTTCACAGGTGTATAGATTTCAAAGCTAGGGTGTGCAGAGCCAAGGACCACAACTCTACCATTTGTAATTTTTGAGTTATTGCCCTTTGTTTGATTCAGTTAGCAAATTTGTGTCCGGTCCAAAACTTTGAAACTATAAGGCCTATAGTCTTGAAACTTCATAGGTGTATAGATCTCATAGCTAGGGTGTGCAGAGCGCAAGAACCACAACTCTACCATTTGTAATTTTTGAGTTATTGCCCTTTGTTTGATTCAGTTAGCAAATTCATATCTGGTCATACACTTCGAAACTATAAGGGCTATAGTCTTGAAACTTCATAGGTGTATAGATCTCATAGCTAGGGTGTGCAGAGAGCAATAACCCTGACTTTACCATTTATAATTTTTGAGTTATTGCCCTTTGTTTGATTCAGTTTGCAAATTTGTGTCTGGTCCATAACTTTCCAAATACAAGTACTAGGATGTTGAAACTTCACATGTATGTAGAACTCAGAGCTAGGGTGTTTGATTACATTTTCTCAATTTGATTGGATTTGTGAATATTTTAGTAGTACTTGGGTACCGGTACATATAATTACTTGAAAAAAAGTGATGATATCCATAAGTAATCCACAGTTCTTTAATTGCCTAAGAACACATTCTCCCAAAGACAAATAGGAAAACAAAACAAAACAAACACTGCCATCATAATAAATACAGTTTGCTAGATAATACATCCTAAGGATCAATAAAAAAGTTCAAAACATCACCCATTTATTTCTGAGCTTTGGGCGTATGATACCACGCCCAGCATTGCTCTTGTTAACCTCTTTATTTGTATTGATGTTCTCTTAATCTGATTTTTATTTTGCTTCTAAGTCGGTGTGAAAAGCTCTCCAGAGCTTGTGTTATAATTGTTATATGTCTCCAACTGAGTAGATAAAATTTACTTGACTTGACTTGAACAGTCCTCTGCTGCAGAATTAGGTCATTGCTAAGTCTTGCCATCTATAGATGTTTTTCTGTTCGGAAGATATATACTATTCGGAAAACAGTTAGCTCCTCAAGTAGTGCTACCTTGCATAAAATTTCACTTTCAACCAGATAAAAGGATAATAAAATGATTAATAATCTAACAAATGTTTTGTCTGGAAGAGATTTTGCCAGATGCTTGGTATTTTCAGAGACGATTTATAATTCGGTTAGTTACCTCAATTTCGAATGGTTTCTGCCTTAACCCTTTGCTGTTTAATCCCTGCTTTTTACGTGCCTGTGATTTTATAATTGAGAAAACATTGTGAAAAAAGAAGAAATTGCTTCTGACAAGCAATTTCTTCTTTTTCCACACTATTTCTACCCTACTGAATGGTTATTTTTCACTTTGAATTTTCGTCTGCGAAACCTTTGAATTTGGACAGGTCTAAAATTTTGTAAAACAGGAAAGGGTTAAAATGTCCTTTTCCTTAATTTTGATTAAAAAATAAATGATAACTTCACATTGATTGATAAAATTCAATTTAACCTTTAACCCGCCAGAAACTGGATGTGCGGGGATACAGCTTAAAATTAAAGCTAGGAGTCTTAACACTTTGAAGTCTTTTATTTTCAAAGAAGTACCCAGAAACCTGCAAATAAAACTTTAGGTTTTCTCCACAGAAACATCCAGACCAAAAATGAGAAGATCAGAGAATTAGCATACAAAGCTTTGACTAGACCCCAGGTAGAATACAAATCAACTGTTTGGAGCCCTTACATCCTATATCAAAAAAGTTGAAAAAGTACAACGTAGAGCAGCAAGATGGGTTCAAAATAATCTTTCTTATTATGAGAGTGTCACCTGCTTGCAAATGCCAAAAGGAGCTTGGCTGGCAAAATCTTCGATATAGACAAGACATCACCAGAGTCACCATGTTTATTGTTAATAATTTTGTTCCAGTACCCATACCAACTTATGTTGAAAGACCAGTTAGGATCACCTGACATATGCACATAAAATCTTTCAGACAGATCCACACAAATGCTTCCTACTTTAAATATTCTTTTTTTCCTTATACAGTGATACTTTGGAACAGCCTACCAGAAACAATCGTACAGCAACCTGACAATGCCACTTTCAATAAGAGTCTAGATTATTTTTCAGATAGTGAGCCGTCCCTGAATGATCAAAATTATTTTATTAGATATTTTTATCTAACACTCACAATATTTTTAAAATTTGGCACCCTAACCAATGACTAACAGTTTTTATTCCAGCACAGATCGCACCTGCCAATAATACCTGAAAGGGGAGTTGAACAGTATAGATAGGATAGGATGGATTAGATTAGATTAGATTAGAATAGAATAGAAAAAGATAAGATTAGAATAGATTACATTAGATAAGATCAGAAAAGATAGAATGATAGACTTTGGGAGCAAAAATGAAATTATTTTTAGCCAGGAAACAAGCATTTACAAAGTGTGTAGGCCAAGAAAGGTGTGCGAGTGGTGTGCATGTGTGTGTGTGGGGGGGGGGGGGTAAAAAATTCATACTTAGTAAAAAAAGAATCCTGAAATTCCAATATGGAATTACAAAAATTTCTGATTCAGGCCCTTATTGAGAGCACTGTTTTTTAGGTATGATCTCCCTTTGATACAATCTAACTTAATGTTTTCATGTTATTGAACAATGTATGTTGCATACACTGCATATTCACAAGAATGATTTGAGTGGGGTCCTAGCGATGAAGCTAGGGATGGTCACTATACCAAGTCCTCAGGCCCAAGACCTGTGGATTTTAGTGAGGACTGGTAGATATTACCATGCTGCAGGTCCTTCAGGCCTGTAGTTAATGCCAGTACTTAGTATTTCAAATCTGCCCAGTTTTGAAAAAAAAAAGCATTTCAAATACTAAAATTTGCATCACCAAAAGGAAAACATTTTAGAAAAGAAAAAATTGCTTGTCAAAAGCAATTTATTCTTTTCAAACAATGTTTTCCTTGCAGATTATCCCTTAAATGGCTCAAACTTAAACATGGTTTTCTTACAGGACCTGTTGTTATTAATAAGTACCTATAATATTTGGGGGAAACAGGTCCTTCAGGCTGGTTGCAAAGAGTAGTTAGTGTCAAACCCTGATGAAACAGATAAAGAATTGTGGTTATTTTGCTGAATGCTTTGTCCCTTTTAATGGGCGCCACCATAGCTCAGTTGGTTAGGCATAAGACTTCCAATCTGGAAGTAATGGGTTCGATCCCCGGTGGCGGCAAATATCCTTTCCGACGTTTGTCTCTCACTAATGGGTAGATAATCGTAAACCTATGTGAGATAGCAGTCGGAGGCAAGGAAAGGGTGTAATGGTAGTACAGGTTAAAGAAATACCAGGAATCCATTGTTAGGTGCTCCGACCGCCGCGATATAACTGCAAAATTGTTGAAACCATATCAAACAAAGCTTTGTCCATTTTTGTTTCAGAAAGACCAAAAATGACAGAATTAGCAAACTACAGTTCAAAACAAAGATACAGAATAACTCTGCTGGTTACAGCTCAACAGGAATTTGCTATACAGGGGTTATTTTCCTTGAACGGATGGCCTTTCTCTAAAGTTGATGGTAATGCTAGTTCAATCTTTAATCATGCAATTTTTTGGCCTTGGAACGTTATCATTGTAATCATTGCAATCATTGCGTCAAACATTATTTGAGCCTATGCGTGAGATTTCCAACAATTTCAAAAATGTGCAAAGCAAAGACTTAGACCAGCCTGTGCATCCGCACAGTTAGCCCAGAGTCTTCACTATGCATTTAGTAGATAGATAAGGTCTCAAAATATCTGTTGACCTTAAGGTAACTTTCTATTTACACTATGTGGCTGTGGACACTACTCAAATTTTGCACCTCACAAACATTTCAAATTTTTGGAAATACACAGGCTCATTTATGCTTTGCCTACCTTCAATAGGTTGATAATCGTAGACCTATGTGGGACATCATCTAGAGGCTAGCTAAGGATGTGATGGTAGAACTGGTGTGAGAAATACCAGGAATCCATTGTTAGGTGCTCCAGATGCCACAATATGAATGCAATGTTAAAAGTGACGTTAAACCCCATTTAAACAAACAAACAAACAAATCATTTTTGCTTTGCAACTACAGAATATTCAGACTGAGGTTGTATATCAACAATCTGAATCTTTTTTTTTTCACATACCTTATAATTTAGTATGAAATTGTATAAAAATCGGCCTACCATAATTCTCCTGATTAACGCTCCAGTAAGCTTTACATAACAAGGTCAAGAAACTTTTATTTAGTATGTATTTTCTGATTTAAAAAATCATTAAAATTCATGTCTTAAGCCCTTTTCCCTTTAATTTGAGGTGAATTTCCTCTAAACGATCATATAAATGATTGTTTAGAGGAAATTCATCTCAAATTAGAAAAGAAGTCTGTAAAAGTACCAAAAATTTAGGCATTTGAAGTGGGTTTTCTCAGTAAAGATGTAGGGGTGCTACTATTAGGGAGGGCACTATACTTAGAGGAAATACGGTAAGTTCTAATGGTTGAAGGATATGTGTCATAATGATATTATATTTCAATGATAAAATTGACACACTTCAGCTTTTGTAATACCACCCTATGGGATTTATTTGCGTCATCTTATTTTCACCACTTTAGACCATTTCGAAAAAAATCTCAAGGAACAGTATTTCAAAGCAGTAGTTGAATAAGTTAAAAGCATTCTGTTTTTATCTAGACTGACCAGAGTTCAGAAGAGCTATAGTGATACATTGATTTTCGGTCTGTCTTTCCATCTGTTACTTTTTACTTGTTAACACTCTAGGGACTACAATTATTGTCTGATTGTCCAAACTTGGTCAGAATGATTGGACCATCACAAGGATTGTTCCTTTCAAAATGGGTTAGATATATCAAGTGTTGTGGGAAAAGGGGCCAAATAGATCTTTAATTAGAAAATCCTCTGTAATGCTCTTAAGTGCATAGTTTTCATCTGATAGTCTTCAAACTTGCTCAAAATGATGGCTCCTTTGAGAAATCTGCCCAATTTGTCTAGAGGCATGGGAAAAGGGACCGAATGAAAATTTTATTAGAAAATCTGTTTCACTCTCTAAAGTTCAGAATTCATCAAGATGTCTCCAAACTTGCTCAGAATGTTGTATGATCCCAATGATTGTTCTCTCTGAAAATGTCTGTTCAGTTGAGTGTCATGAGAAAAGGGGTCTTATTTGATGAATTCTCTTTCACACTTCTTCATATATGCAAGGAAGTTGTTGATAATTTTGCTTAGTGTTCTTCATCATGTCGATTGCTCAGCAAGAGACAGTTCTAACTGCCTATAATTATATCGGCAGTTACAACTGTTTCCCGCTGAGCCATCGATGTGACCGTGACCGTGTGCTTATTGATCATTGACGTTATCTGGTTATTTTATATGTGTCATAGAAAAAGGGCCTTAATGTAAACATCTTTGTCAACAAAAATCCTCTACTATTAATAGATTCACAAATGTGAAACTTTCATAGAAAATTCTGTTTCAAGTGACTATGTGCATTCCTGACAGGTTTTTTATATGCGTCACGATTAAAGGGGCTTTAATTCATATTTATATATATCGCAACTCCTTCATTTATATACAGATTTTTATATAAAAAATTAACAGAATATTTCTCATCACATGAATGTTAAATTCTTTGTTAACAAACCCCTCTTTTGTTTATCAATGTGTTTAAAACTCGCATAAAATGTTCCTTATCAAGTGACCATGTGCATTTCATAGAGGTTTGGTGAAAATATACTGTGTCAATGAAAGAAGGGGTTTGTCATATTTATTGTTTACAGAATGTCTCCTTCATTTTTCTGTGGATTGTCCTGAAACTTTTAGAAAATATTTCTCATGTGACCATGGCTAGGTTTTTGCCATTGGTGCAATTATGCAATGTCATTTGAAATGGAGCCTTGAAGTAAATTTTCGTATGAACACAACTCCTTCATTTTAATCATTTATGGATATATTTTCTTGACACTTTTTTCTTGTCATATCTTGAACAGCACAATAAAGACACAGGCTTTTGAATGACTAGGTAGAGCAGGCTCCGGCCCTCATAGGTCTCCTGTTTTATTTGACTGTCAAAAGACCGGATGTATTATGTGATCATTCCTGGCGTCCGGAGATGGGTCCCATCCACTTCTGCAGCATAACTCTGTCACCTTATATCTGATTGACCTGAAATTTGTCAGTAATGTTCCTCTCATAATTTCTGGGTGCAGTGCTCAAGAAAAGTTACTCCTCCTAGCTTAGTATTTGAGTTATTTTCCTTTCTTGTTTTTCATTCTTGGTCATCCAGCAGTTTAACACTTTCCTGTTTTGCAAAATTTTGGACCTGTCCAAATTCAAATGTTTTGCAGACGAAAATTTGAAGTGTATTTAATTTGAAAAATAACCATTCTGTAGGGTAGAAAATAGTGTGGAAAAATAAGAAATTGCTTGTCAGAAGCAATTTCTTCTTTTTTCACAATGTTTTCTTAATCATAAAATGACCGGCACGTAAAAAGCAGGGATTAAACCGCAAAGGGTTAACAGGCATATCTTGTGACAATTTGCCACCTTGTTTTCAAATAAGTAATTTTTTATATTGCTGATTGAGACCCAAGCTTTCCATTTAGTACCAGATTTGTCCAATAATGATTCTTATTCGGATCTTTGATGACTTTCAGAACTTCCTGATTTGATAGACATCACTGGAGGAGATACAACTGCAGAATGTGAGAATGATTGGTCAGATTTGTCAAGTAAAGATTTCATTTTACCAAGCATTGAACAACCTGTTCAGCCCTCAAATGCTACTGAGAGTTTGGCCTACCCTGATTCCTATACAGAAATTAAGAAAGAGATCATGGATAGTGAAACATACAGTGCAGATGAAGTAAATAATGAAACTCTTACAGGAGATATGATTATTTTGCCTGTCTCTCAGGTGGACACAGAAGATAAACTTCTTGAGACAAGCATGCCAAATAATGTGGAAAGCACTAGCAGTGACACAAGCGATAGTTGTAACAAATCAAAGAAAAGTGGAGAAATCGAACATTTTATGGACAGAGTTGCTTCTGAATTCTTGAGTAAAATTGCTGAGAGAAGTCAAAAAGTTGTTGATGAATTAGATGTAGAAAGACCTAGGGTGCAAAAAGTACACTATGAAGATGGAGAATCTGAAAAGAATAAGTTAGATAATCAAATTGATGAAATATCGCTGATTTTACGGAAAGATGATAAACTTTTGTGCTGCATGTGTCGAGTATCATTCCCGGATGAAGATAAATTTAAAGAGCACGCTTCTGTTTGCTTGAAGAGTTTGTTTGACCTGAATGAATCACGTGTATACAAGTGTAGAGGTTGTCCTGCGTATTTTCGTCAGGCATATACCTTACTTCGTCATAGACAATTTGAGCTTTGCGAATCTGGTCAGGAGAGAAAGGCAAAGATTCTGACCTGTAAGCATTGCAAAAAGACATACTCATCCTTGCGTAGATCAGAATTCATTGTTCATATTCAAACACACAAAAATGAATTCCCTTTTGAATGTGAACATTGTAACCAGAAATTCAGCCGCTTGCAGACGCTTAAAAATCACAAAAGACTGCATACCGGGGAGAAACCTTATAAATGTCGACACTGTGATTTAAGGTTTTCATCAAGTAAGTTTTTTCACTAGCTCAGCTGTTTACAGAGAAAACCTGTGGTATTGCTATAGCTTTTCCATAGCGTTGTTGTTTGTCGTGCAAAAGCTTTGACATTTTCAATTTTGTGATATCTACTAAAGTCATCCACTTGAAACTTGGCACTTATGTTCACTATGAAAAGAGCAACATATACTATCAAGGGGGATAACTCAAAACCAAATTCGTGTGAATAATAAATCTTCAGACACCCAAAGGCTGTGCCTTTGTTTTGTCTAATTTTATGCTCCAGGAAAAGATAAACATGACATGTTTGCAAGCACACCTAGGGGAGTATAGAGTTCAATACTTCTTACTTTCTAAGCAGAGACGCCGTCATAGCGCAGTTTGTAGCACATCGGACTATAAATCTAGATGTCCCTATAGACCTATGTGAGATAGCAGCTGAAGCCTAGGAAAGGATGTGATGGTAGTACTGGTGAGAGAAATACCAGGAATCCATTTTTAGGTGCTCCAGCCGCCGCAATATGACTGAAATAATGTTCAAAGTGGCGTTAAACTCCATTTAATCAATACAGTCCATGTTGCTAGAGCAACAATATATCTTAAATGACCAATTTTGTTAAGGGACGGTTTTCATAATCCTTTTCTTTGAGTAGATTTTATTGTTATACAAATTATTGTAAATAAATCCAGTAAATCCTCTCAATGAGACAATTCAATTGAGTTTTAACAACAAAGTACTACTGAGAAATATGCTATTATGTTCAATCAAAATCATGTTTCTAATTTGTAAACAAAATATGAGCTGAGCAACTATTCTCTGGAACGCCTGCTTTTTGGTGGCCTGGTAAGTGGTCACTTAATGCTTATTTTAGTGTAATGACTGTATGTTCAAAAGTGTATCAGCAAATAACTTATTTTGATTTTCTGGTTGTCTTTTCAATTATAGGTGCTGGACAGAGATCTCATGAAATTACAAGACACACAGATCGTCCAAGGTCTTTTGTGTGTGATAAATGTGGAGCAGCATTCATGACAAGTAACAACCTCAAGTGTCATATAAGAGAAGTTCATGATATACCAGTTATATACACATGTGATTTTTGCTCCAAACAGTTCAGTAGAAAATCGTCATTTCAAATTCATAGTAAATTGCATACAAACTTGAAGGACAAAGTGTGCGAAATTTGTGGTAAAGGATTCTATAGGCAAGCAGATTTGACACATCATATGAAACGGCACAATAATGAGCATTCACACTTCTGTGATACATGTGGAAAAGGGTTTTATTCAAAGCAAAAAGTTGACGACCACAAACGCACACATACAGGTGCCAAACCATATTCTTGCAGTCTATGTAATTATCAATGTGCTTATTACAGTAATACTATTAAACATGTTCGCCTTAAACATCCCGAAATCACAGATATGAAAACTGTTATATGTAAAAACAAGGTAAAAAATGTTGAAGCTACTTAGTGTAGCGGTTTCTAGCAAGAGTTTTAACCCTTTGATGTTTAATTCCTGCTTTTTACGTGCCTGTGATTTTATGATCGAGAAAACAATGACAAGCAATTTCTTCTTTTTCCACACTATTTTCTACCCTACTGAAAGGTTATTTTTCAATTCAAATCCACTTTAAAATATGATTTACAAAACCTTTGAATTTGGACAGGTCTAAAATTTTGCAAAACAGGAAAGTGTTAACCAATAATGTATAAAAAAGCAATCAGTTGAAACATATGACTTATCACAGAGTTTTTAGGGACGCAGGGTTTGCGAGTCTTGAGACTCACAAAAAGTAGCTAGACTTCCCAAAACAATCAAACCTGAGTCTCAAGGAAATCTTGGACTCAACATCAGAAAAGATTTGAAGACTGTTTTAAACAGCCTTCAATTCTTTCCTGAAGCTGTTCCCAAGAGTTTCGTAAGTGTTCTATACTTTGTATAATGTTTTCCATTGTTAGCTCCACTTTTGGTATCACCTAAATGATAAATTTTTCTAGACTTTTAAATTCAATAGGTGTAAAGATTATAGATTAAAAGGAACAAAACCTTTGTTGAAATCCAAATGTAGAGAAACGTTAGTTTAAATAAGTAGCCTGGGAATACCCCCTGAGAACTGTCAGTTTAGTTGAACAAAGGGTGACTCTGCACAGAGAGTACAAGTGGTGTAAAATGATGTTCTGACCTCTTGGGTTTTAGAGTGGGTAGAAAGAGCGGCGTTGACTCTACTCTAAGGCGTAAGGCAGAATGAAATTAATATATTGGATTGAATATTTTACTTCTTATTATCATTTTTGTTTTGATGACAAACAATTAATGTGAAGTAACATCCTTATAGTAGTGTTTAATGAAAAGCGGAAAGATCTACAATCAAAATTGTGTAGACAAAGTACCAGTTTATTGTGCAGTAACATTCTGTAAGTGTTGAAATATTCATATTTGGATTTTAACCAAATTTCACTAGAATGATCCTTGGGTGACCCAATATCAGACTGCACAATATATTGTGATTAAATAAAAATATGGGTGTAACAGGTAGATATCAATTTTCAATGTTATTCACTGATCATGAGTTTTTTATGCAGAAATATTTCAGCATATGACACTTATAAACACTTTTTTACTTGAAATAAACATTCACTCATTCATTCACTTCAATTCTCGTTTAAAACAGTATTATCATCCTCTAATAATCATCAGGATATTGAGGCCTGTGGAGCAAACAGAGGCGCTCAAGACTTCTAGTTATATCTCTACCACACACATACCTACGAAGTAGAGGGGGTCAATTTAGTTTCACCATGACTGTCTGTCTGTTTGTCTCTCCATCCATCCATCCACCCATCTGTCTGTCTGTAGACCTTTTCGTTAAGAACCAAGTGACCTAGGATCATGAAACTTCATACAAATACTGCTTATGACCAAAGGAAGTACCCTATTGTTTTTGGTTTATATAGATCAAAGGTCAAGGTCACAGTCAGCCTTTGTTCATTTATCTTTTCCTTTTTGAAAGTAAATTATGATTATGTCTGTCCGTCTTAATTGTAACTCCCAGTCTATCATATCTACTTGTCTCTATATTAGCTGGAACAGTGAATTGTCTCTCCAAAAAAAAACTCAGATTTGCATTGGGTTTGAGTCAAAAGTGGTAGAATTATGGTGAGCCAATTTTTGTATGAAATTGGGTACATGTATTTTCATAAAATATTTTTGTCTGTGTCATTTATTTGCCAGGAATATAAAAATGAGTGCATCCTGTATTTGTTCAATATACATTTGACCATTATATTGGTGAGTTTCTTTTCGTGTTGGGTGTAGACTGGTCTTACTGTCAAATATCAGAATAGGCTATTCTAATAGTTAATATTTGGACCTTATTTGAACTACATACTGACACTTCAAGCAAAGGACTAGGTGCTGTTTTATACCAGATACAAGATAAGTGATTGCATTTGCCAGTCAGTCATTGTCTAAGTCAGAGAAAAACTACAGTGCCTCTAAATTGGAATTTTGACATTGAAATGGGCTTTAAATGAAAAATTTCTGTCCACCTCACCTTGAATCATTTCACAGTGCTCATGGACAAAAACCCGTTCACCTATATGTTGACGACAGTAAAATTAGATTTTACTGAACACCATTGGGCTACTGCAATTGGAGAATAATCATTTGCCTCCCTTCGTAGAAGAGGTGGTATATAAGAACCGTAACTCTACCCTGCTTATTCTTTGAGTCATTGCCCTTTGTTGATTTTCATACTTGAAGTTTGTCCGGTGCATATTTCAGAAAGTATAATAGCTATGGTCATAAAACTTCATGGGTGGATAGATCAAATCAAGGAGAAGTGCAGTGCATAAGAACCGTAACTCTACCTTGCTTATTTACTGAGTTATTGGCCTTTGTTGATTTTCATATTCTTATTTTGAGCCCTGAATCAAAGGGCTGTTTTCTATGAATTTTTACCTGTATTTCCTTTGGTGACCCTGTCGAAAAATTGCTTAAGAAATTTTGATTGGCCCATAATTATGGGTGTGGCAGGGCCCGAAAATTTTTAAAGACATCTCCTCCAGAACCTTATGTTTTAATAAGATGGGTAAATGTATGCAGGTTCATGGTGATTGGGTATTTTGGTGCAATGTGGCTCAATCTCAGTTAATCATCATACGATAGGTCTTAAGAGATTTCAAAGTAATGTTTTCATTCAAAGTAAGCTTTATTTAATGAAAGTCTAAAGATATTTAAGCCAGTGGAGCGATACAGGCCCTTTTGGACCTCTTGTTTTAGAATGGTATTGAGCTAAAATTGAGATATTACCATTTACAAATCATCTTTTAACCAAAATATTTTTGTGTAATTGATCATGGACATATAAAAGTAAAGGGTGTATATTTAGGGTCCGTTGGATCGTTGAAAAGACGCATTGTATTTGTTTCTCCTGTTCTTACGCTATGCATATGCTTTGTCCGTCGAGCATCTGTCCATTGTGATTTCATCCGAGCAGAAAGTTTTGAGCTGCACAAAACTTGTAGAGCGGATAAACTATCCGCTTTGTACTACTATTGTGCGAAACAATACGAGGAACAAACGCTACGTATCCGGCGATACCATCCGTTATACTTCGGCTGTAACCTCAACCCATCTGATAGAAATCCTCGGAACTCTAATTCGCTTTGAATGAAAACGTACAGAGGGCGGAATGATAAGGTATACGAAAAGTATATAAAAGAGAAGTAACGCGGATAATCAAGTAAGCCCATGCATCACGTAAAATTGAATGATCCGCAGTATCTGTTTTGTTTCCGCTCAGCATGCGTTGTGAGTGCTTCCGGCAATGCTTTATGCATCCGCTCTTTCCGCTATTCGTATACGTCACAATTTCAACAATTTCACCCGGTAACCTCTTCTTAGCAGACATCCGTTCTTATCCGCAAGGCTTCCGAAGAACATCCGCTCATCATCCCGGCTAATTACTTTACGCGTCCGATATTTTCCGTTCTGTTTTCGCAAATTTTAGCCATCGTCATCAGCTTTTATCAAGCGTATACTAGTATGAGAACGGATGGAAATTTCACTTTTACGTCGTGTCCGTTTAGCATACGTTTTGCGTCCGTTTAGCAGTGGGACCGGGCCTTACGGTGTTTGCAACACAAATTTGATAGTATTTTGTATACGAACAAACAGATTCCAGAAACTCCGAGAAACGTTCGTTTGAGCAGGGACTCTAAATCATACATTGTATATTTAGGGTCCATGGTTTGAGGGGGGTATTTTCAACACTAATTACTTGAATGATCATTAGGTGACCCCTCAGAATTGTATTGACAGATTATTTTGGAAAGATAAAAAAACAAGGCGGAGGACACTTAAGCCATTCATTAATGGCAATCGCCCTCATCAGCCAACGGATCCTCACTACATACACCATTTAGAATTTCATTGATGATTTGTCATACAAGGGCGTAGCCCCAATTACGCAATTTACGCAAGTGCGTAAAAGAAATAATCATGTGTTGAGAAATATCGTTGATGAATTGTCTTAACATCGAAACTACAGCTTATTCAAGCTGTAGTTACGATGTTTTGATTATTCATCAACGCTGAAATCATAAAAAGGGAGTAGAAGGAGGGTATTCGACTTTCACAGTCCACATTTCGCCTTTTTCTTATATATGCTTTGGTTGTCGCCTTATTGGTGCGTATAGATTTCAAAGTCCTAGATACGCCCTTGTCATAGTTCTATCTTAAAAAGTAAGCCCATTAACAAGAAGTAAGTGTAGACGTGGAATATCGTGTGTATTTCAGTTCATTTATCACCGCTGCCTTAGCATAGGTCCATATGAGCGATGCCCCAAGAAAATGGTTAGTTGTTACCGGGAGATAGCGCAAGGATAAATGAAACTACTGCTAAGATCCGACATGGTTCTTTCACGTGCTCGGTGTTAAGCACCGTCTCACGGGACCTCGGTTTCAGTCCAGGGACGCTAAATATACATATATGTATATTTAGGGTCCGTGGTCTAACATCTCATCCGAAAGGCAATTAGTTTGTTAGTGTCACGCGGCCTGCCCGGGAATCGAACCCACGCGGTCGTGCTTCAATGGTTTACCGACTGAGCTAACTTGACTGACAGTGGAATATCGTATCACTCGCGTACATTTTATATGTGTTATGAATATTCCGATCTCGTGACTTGTTGGCGGGAAATAATCGAGTCGGGCGCTTCGGTTGACCGGAATGGACAGTTTAGAATTGAACGCAGTTGCCAAGTTGCCTTTGGCAGTCCCTGGATTGCGAGCGAAATCGTAGTTATTTAAAATATGCATGCACAGAGAGCGCATCCATGTTGACTAAGTTTCGTTCTGATTGCAGTAAACATGATTCAAGAATATATAGCGCGGTTTTATTGACCCGAATCGGACCCTTGCTATTTAGATGAATAAAAATCTGATTATACCTACTCGGCTTTGCACGTGCTTTCGTAGGAATGAAAAATAAACTGTATTGAATGTAATAAATTTTGTTAATTGATAACAGATGTCAGTAATCGTTATTTAAGCACTTTTCTACAGAGGTCAAATTCGGGTCAAATAAATCAAGGTATAACTACAATAATTATAGTCCGTGGGCCAGGAGGGGTCACCATGCACCCCCCTAAGGGCTCTCCAAGAGTGGTATGAAAATGTTCATATGACCTCCCTGAGTGAGAATCAAGATGTTAACAGGTGATAATTTGGGTCCCGACTGCCATTCCGAGTGGTTTTCAAGATGGCAGCCAAGAATAAATTCATTTTACCTTTGGAACACTATGGGGGATTTCTTTCATTTTAAATATATTTTGAGAGTCTAATACATGTATATTTTGCGTTCTGGTAAAACCCTTTATTACTTAAAATGATTTTGAAGATCCCAACTTCCAAAATGAGAGATGAGCCAGTTCTAGATAAGAATTTTGCTATTTTTTCGATAAATGCCATGAGATAAAAGTGTTCATCATGTACTACACCATAGATCATGTTGCAAAGTGCTATGATATTGTTGATATGACCTTCTCGAGGTCAAATCAAGTTGTTAACAGTCAATATTTTGGGTCCCGACTGCCTTTCTCGGTGTTTTTCTAAATGGCAGCCATTAAAAATACAAATTTACCAGGAGACACTATACTGATATCACTTGATTTTAAATCATATTTAAAGACCAAAAGATGTATATTTTACCTTCTTGGAACGATATCTATTAGTTAAAGATAATTTGGATATCCAAACATGCTTTATGAGAGATGGCAGCCAGTCTAAGATATAAATTTTGCTATTTTCTGTTGCATTCTTTGAAAGATGAAGGGTCACCATGTGCTTAGCTAAAAATTCTCTCTGATTGTGCAATGATATTGTTAATGCTAAATCACAAAGGTTGAATCAAGTTGTTTTTTTGGGTCCCGACAACCTTCGGGAGGTGGATGTCAAAATGGCAGCCAATGCAAATACAAGTAAATAAATTGGTACAAATTGTATTAGAGCAACCTTCATTCTTATCTATAAGGGCCAAAAAGATATATTCAGTGTTCTAGCTAAAACTGAAAAAAAACTAACGTCTATTTGAAGGTCAAACATCCCGAATGGTAGAAGGCAGCTTATCTTGAATATGAAATTTGCCTTTTTTGTTGAATATCATAAGACAAGAGGAGACGAACCATCCTTAAAACCCTTTCTGAGAGTGCAAAGGAATGTTTAACCGACCTCACTGGGTGAGAATCAAAAATCTTTAAATCGATATTTTGTGTCCTGACTGCTTTTAAGGGCATTTTCTAGATGGCAACCAAGAAAATAATTGAATTACATTAGATTCCTTATGTAAACATTGTTTCACATTTAAACTCATTTTTAGGACCAGACACCTATATTTAGCATTTGAGCTACCGTTCTATCAGTTTATGTCGATTTGAAATCCCAAAATACCGAATTTTAAACACGATTTTCATTAAGAGGAGGGGGGAGGGGGTCTGAAAAAGATTTATCAAATCAATTGTTCACAAGACCCTCCGAGATAGAATCATGTATTAATATTTTAAGATATTCGGTATCTCTTGGTTTTACCTGCAGATAAACATTTTCAAACTGAAAGGGAAAATATTTGATATTTTGAAATCTTGTTCTTGGTTATCTAGGGCTAATTTGATGTTCCCGAAATTCTAAAAGCGAGATGGCAGCCATATATTAACACGAATACCATATATATTTAGTTTGATGTTTAGCGCGTCGGACTGTCAATTTAGAGGTACTGGGTTAGATTATCAACGGCGGCACTCGTTCATTCCGACTATTTGTTTCTCACCAATGGGTCCATAATGGGTACTGGGTTAGATTACCGACGGGGGCACTCGTTCATTCCGACTAATTGTCTCTCACTAATGGGTCAATAATGGGTAGACCTATGTGAGATAGCAGCTGGAGGCTAGGAAGGAATGTGTTAGTTCTACTGGAGAGATATACCAGGAAACCATTCTTAGGTGCTCCAGCCGCCGAGATATAACTGAAAATACGTTGAAAGAGTCGTAACACTCCATTCAATTAATCAATCAATCAATTAGTTCGGTGTAGGAATACTTTCAAATGTCGACCGAAAATGTCCACCAAATTAAATAAATGTAAAAGAATCCGAAATAAATCCACCAATTTTGCTTATTTCAACATCTGAAATTTGCTAAATCTGTTT
Source organism: Fragum whitleyi (assembly GCA_948146395.1). NCBI lineage: Eukaryota > Metazoa > Mollusca > Bivalvia > Cardiida > Cardiidae > Fragum > Fragum whitleyi. The sequence goes on from OX411555.1 coordinate 44,983,606, forward strand.
TATTCATTTTCCTCTTGAAGGGCTCAGCAGTGCTTATCCCTACGAAGCTGGTATATTTAGAAATTCATCTAGCATTAATTTATTTTATTTTTCAAAAACTTGGCCGCCATTTGACCATATGGAAGTTTTCCTATATCGAATATTTCCAAAATATAATTTTATTATTATATGGAAATGTAAATCTAGATTAATTTGTTTTAAATGAAAAAAAAAAACAAAAAAAAAAAAAACATGAGTCCTGTTTGACAAAATAAACACCAAAAGTGTCATCAAAACACATCCTTAAAGACAGTGACTATATAGCATGACAGGTGCTTTGATTGTCCCATGATATGAAACCTTCTTACAAATCTATCATTATATTGATGAAATCCATACATTGATGTAGAAGGAGTAGCGTTAACCGTTACTCGACATTATATCAGCAATCATCAGCAAAATGAGTTTAGTCATATTCTGCGAAAGTTTCATGAGAATATGTTTATAAATGAAGGAAATGTTTTGCGGTCTAAAAACACCGTGTACTTGGCGCTAAGTCTGGTCAAAACCATTCTGAATCATTTACTCAGCGTTCCATCCATAGCATTTTTGAAACATTAACTCAAAATGCCCCAAAATCATTCAAACAGCATTCAATCGACCAAAACCACTCCGAAATCATTCAAAATTTTCCAATCATTCAATAATTCCATTAGCTGGGGTGGATTTGGAAGCTTATGATTGGTCCTTGACGACATACATATCTATAAACAGAATAATACGACATTTTATTTATAATTATGCTCAAGTTCGATAATAAACAAAACATTCAAATCAATCAAATGTCGCTTATGCTACTAACCGTTGTCAATTTCAAAATGTTCTTAATCGAAACAAGAAATTAACTAACCTATGTATAAACACACGGACTGACAGATGGAGAAAATGATACCAATATGCATCTATATTTGACAGAAACATGTACACATACAGATATTTATTCACAGAAATAAGATGAAATCAAATTATGGCATGACTGCCATCTCATATTCAAGATTTCATTTTCTCATGTATTTTCTCGGAGACCATTTAAAACTACCCTTATCCTTCAGGTGAATCGAAAGAGACAGAATATTGATATCAGGGATATATGGTGAACAACTTGACACCCCCCTTCCACAGGAGTGAAATGCCTACCCTACTAATTTGAGAGACTATAACAGTAAAATAAGAAAAATTACGTGTGTAAAATTGGCTGCCATCTTTATTTTAGTATGTTTGATTTTGAAATTAGACACTCAATTAAAGGAATAATAAGAGATTCGCTAAACTAAGGTAATTCTGTCCTTAAAATAAGATAAAAAAAAATAGACCAATGTTTGCAAAGGGATTCTTATGTAATCTATACTTTCTCTTGGCTGCCATCTAGAACTCATCCGGAAAGGCAGTCGGAACACCAAAATATCGATTGATACTTTTTTGATTCTCACTGCGTGGTATTGGCGAACTTTTCCTTTGTCCTATCAATGATGGCTTTTATGATGATGATGGACTGATAAAAAGGCAAATATTTAAAACTGGCTGCCATCTACCATTTAGGATGTTTGATCTTCCAAAAGTTATTAGCTGTTTAAGCATGTAGCAAGAACACTAAATCTCTATGTTTTTGGTCATTAAAGATAATTAAAAACAAAGGTTGCTCATATACAAGATGTTCCAATTTATTTACTTGTATTTGCATTGGCTGCCATTTAGAAAAAACACCCCAAAAAGGCAGTCGGGACTCAACACATCTACTGCAAATAACTTGATTTAACCTTGGGAACGTTGAATTAACAATTTCGTGGTACGATCAGAGAGAATTGTTCGGCAAAGTACATGATGACCCCTAGTCTTTCACAGATTGCAACAAAAAATAACAACATTTCTATCCTTAACTGGCTGCCATCTCTAATAGAGGATGATTGGATATCCAAGTTATCTTAAACTAATAGATTTTGTTCCAAGAAGGTAAAATATACATGTTTTGGTCTTTAAATATGATTTGAAATCAAGTGATATCAGTATAGTGTCTCCTGGTAAATTTGTATTTTGAGTGGCTGCCATTTAGAAAAACACCGAGAAAGGCAGTCGGGACCCAAAATATTGACTGTTAACAACTTGATTTGACCTCGAGAAGGTCATATCAACAATATCATAGCACTTTGCAACATGATCTATGGTGGAGTACATGGTGAACACTTTTATCTTATGGCATTCATTGAAAAAATAGCAAATTTCTTATCTAGAACTGGCTGCCATCTCCCATTTTAGAAGTTGGTATCTTCAAAATCATTTTAAGTAATAAAGGGTTTTACCAGAACGCAAAATATACATGTTTTAGACCCTCAAAAAATATTTAAAATGAAAAAAATCCCTCTATAGTATACCAAAGGTAAAATGAATTTATTCTTGGCTGCCATCTAGAAAACCACTCGGAATGGCAGTCGGGACCCAAATTAACACCTGTTAACATCTTGATTCTCCCTCAGGGAGGTCCTATGAACATTTCCATACCACTCTCGGAGAGCCCTTAGGGGGGTGCACGGTGACCCCTCCTGGCCCACGGACTATTAATTTATACATGGAATGTCGTGATTCCATCAACAGGTGCGAAAACTCCGTGCTAACACACAATATACAATAGAAAAACGTAAATTCTATATACAAAGGATTAGATTTTTTCAGTGGAACTGTTGTTTTAAACTTGCACGGCCGCCGTCATAGCACAGTGGCAGAGCGTCGGACTATCATTCAAAGGGCCCCGCAGGTTCGATACCCGACGGCGGCACTCATCCTTACCGACTATTTGTCTTCCATTAATGGATTGATAATCGTAGACCCATGTGGGATAGCAGTTGGAGGCAAGGAAACGATGCAATGATAGCTGGTGTAAGAAATACCAGGAATCCGTTGTCAGGTGCTCTAGCCTCCACGATATTGAACTTGTTTCCCAATGGATGCAAAATAAATAGGTTTAAACAAGATAATTATCAGGGAAAATGTCATTTTCACATTATCTTTTACTTGATGTGTCCATTCTGCAATTGAACTGCATTCACACGGAAATCACACAGTCCCCATGATAGGCAGATCAAATATCAAATTTATTAATCTAGATCTAGACGGTATACAGTAGGGCTACGATATGGGGACTTTAGGTTGAAATGGTTCAGTATACATAAGTAAAGCATTGCATGGTTACAGTGCAACTTATATTGTCTATGGAGCTTGGACTGTGTGGTGAATGCGGCCTTGCGTTTTAAAAATTAAGTTACTTTCAATGAAGCAAAGTTAAATGGCTATTACAGCCACAAAGGTCATTCAGAACATCACTCGGCCATTTCCGTAAACTACAATGAGATTGGCCGAGTGGTGTTCCGAATGCCACAAAGGTGCGACACTATTCCATGAACACTATAGGACTCGGTTCAGACGGCTGTCATACACAACTTAGTTCCGGGGTTAAATTGGCTACTAAGTAAGCAGGCCGCCCTTAAAAGGCTCTGGTTCTGGTCATGAATGGCCCGATTACCAGCCCGATTAGCTCAGTTGGTAGAGCACCGGACTTCAAAACCATTGGAGTTCGGCGGCGTGGGTTCGATTCCCGGGCTGGTACACTAATAAAAACTAATTGTCTTTCGGATGAGACGTTAAACCGAGGCCCCGTGAGACGGTGCTTTACACCGAGCACGTTAAAGAACCATGGCGGATCTCAGCAGTAGTTTCGTCATGTATCCTTGCACTATCCCCCGTAACAACTAACCGTCTTCTGGGGGCGTCGCTCATATGGGCATGTGCTACGGTAGCGACGATAAATAAACGGAAATACACACACTCATGAATGGCTCTAGTAGCCTACAGTTGGTGAGCTCTGAAAAGCTCATCTGCTACGGCTCCGTATGACAAATATTAACTATGAATAAATGTCACATAATAAAGTGGTTTTTTGCCCTTTTTTCCAGGTTTTCCGTAATTTAATACGGGAAAGTAACGCAAAGCACCAGAAGGGCGCTTTGTGGCTTTTCCCGTTTCTAGATAACGCGTGTAAAACATTTAAATAATCAAAATCACAATGAAATATAAATACCATCAAGGTTTAAATTCCTGTCGTAATGGTGACCTACATGGAGGAGGATGATCTCGCGAGATTTCGCCATTTTGTTTTAGTATTTAAATTTATTTACTTTTTTCTTCGATTTTATTCCTGTCGATCATTATCAAAATTTAGATTGTAATGAACGTAAAATTAGGATAAGAATCAGCCTTACATTTTGCTTAGAATCTCGTCTGGGTGACGTTTTCTTTTTACCCTGACGTCATTCTCAGGCACTCAAGTTGGGAAAATAAGACGCTACTTTTTTTCCCGCTAAAACAACGTTATTGTTGTTGCGTTTTAACGTCGGGGTAACAAGCGGCATAATACTTGAAAGAGATGAAATCTATAGCAATATTCCCGGCTAAGACTTGAAAAAGATTAAATCTATAACAAAAATGATTAAAAACTTGTAAATACAGCTATTTCAGCTAAAGTAATGCCGGCCAATATCTTGTCTGAATCGCATCCTTTAGGATTTAGACCTGACGCATTTTACATAATACGTGCACCCATATTCAAAGTACCCCCCTCCCCTTATATATTTTACGAAGAAAAACCAATAAGAATTGTATTGAGTATCTTTCACTCATATTATGTTAATTTCTTCCCGGGTGTTAGCACCGTGTATCAACGTACACCGGATATAGCGATTAGTGAGTCGAAGAAAATGTCACGGGGTGTTGTACAAGGTGAGTTTTTTTTTCTCTCTCTCTCTTTTTTTTTTTTTTTTTTTTTGTTAAATCACGTAAAACTTTCCTGTAAGCATACAAGACAGGCGTTACTGATATAATCATGTAGCTATCAACCCGTATCAAATGATTGGTTAGAATCCATAAGCGGCTACAATTAAAAAAAAAATACCCCCTAATCACCGATGATTTCCGTTTGTCCATCGCCAAAATACTGTTTTGACTGAATTTTTAGAGTTTCTCATACTAAAACCCATGATAAATTGCCTAACATAACACAGAAAATCACTAGAAATACTCCTGCCTTTTGTATGAAGTGAATATACCGATAAATTCACATGTTGTTTCTTCTCCCGGTGTACGGCCTATAGGGAGATGGTGTACGTCGTATAGCAAATCTCCCGTTAATAGTGTACGGCCTATAGCAAGAAAAAGTATTTCTTAAATGAATTGTCTAGCGCTAAATTAAAACTTGTTTGATGGATAAAGTTATCTTTTTGTCTTTTGTACATTCGATGGAGCCTTTTTCCCTTACCAATGCAGTTGTCATGACTAATTTAATCTTTACCACAAATGAATACCTGTTTCAGTATAATGTTATAGTCAAACCTTGGTAATTGTGTGCTTTAAACAGGCTTTAGACAAGTATGATATGTATAAATTGGGATCAGCGAGATCCTCGCTGTCATTTTCTCTGTCTCGACTTAAAGAGCAAAGAAACTCAGCATTACTGGCATCTCTTTCATCCTTTCCAAACTTTGGATATCAAGATCAGATGAGTCGTACTGTTACTGCTCTTTTATCCCTTACTCAGTTTGAAGATATAATTTTAATTTCAATTGTAAATAGTGACCATTCTTTCGGTGAGAATCATTTGTGTTTTATTTTGAATGCCCCTAAAACTTTTATCAGTATAAACATGTTAATGGTCTTTTACAATTTAAATGCTCTGGGTGTTTGAGACGCACAGCAAAGTCTCTATCGATCGCCTTTGCTTTTTAGCCAATGAAACTTAACTATTCAAAAAGTATATCCATCCCACTTTCTGCTCAACCAAGTGAAGTCTAGAGTAATTTGGTCATGGGGGGGCAATGACTGTGAAGTCCAGACAGTGACGTCATATCGAGTCTGGTGAACTGTCTGCAACGAGGGTCTATTTTACCCTTAATTCGGCGATATATTTTTCGAATGCGATGGTGATAATTTCGGCAAATCTTTATGCACAAAATAATCTTCACTCTGGTAAAGATCAGTTCTACAAATTTAAACGTTGATGAAAAGGTTATCTAGGGCATTGTATTGGGTTTAGATTTAAGTTAAGAATATACAGCATCGGCTTGATTATTATCACATAGCCTGTTGCTTAAACATGTTTCTACAAGGTACGGACGCATTACACTTACTGGTGAATTGAGGATGTTAAACTTACGAAAATTGTTAAATACGCTGAAAAGACGCCATGAATTTGTTTTGTACCCGGTGCATAGGCTTTGCATACGCTCTTTACTTCGAGGGCCCACCTACTCAAATTTCGTCCGCTCAGAAAGTTTTGAGCGCTTTCTAAACCTTTGCTCTTCCGCCGTGTCCGTTTTGCAAACCCCTTGTCCCTGTTTGGCAGTCAGACCAGCCCTGCGTTCAGTTACCAAAACGCCTGTTATTTTCGAAAATGATACCGCGCTTTGCACGCTAATGCTTGTGTTGGGCAAAATTTGCAAATTGTTTCTCGAACGTTTTCATTCAGAAGGCAGGGCGGACCTCGAAGCCTGAGATTCGTAATTAAAATTTTCCTAGTATCCTTGTATCATGACTTGTGATTACGATAAATTTGTATACACTAACTGGCCAAACCCAAGCATATGTTTACGATTAAAACGTTCGCAGAACGTTAAAGCAACGATACCATGCTAAATGGAAATCCCCATGTGGAGATCCGATCTAAAACTAAGCTAACTTTTGTCAATAAGAACTTCTTACAGCAACAGCCTTCGACTGCAAGAGATTGTGTCTTGATTTTGTGTAGTAGGTTTACTATACTAATCTACAAAACGAAATTGGATTGTAAAACAATTGTATGTGGCTTCGGCTAATCTATCAATTTCAAAACGGTAAAGAGACCAATCCGATTTATATTTATTAATGTATACCCCTACCTATATGGGAACGTTTGCATGATGTAGGTAAACGGTATTTCAACCAGTCATGCGTTTCGAATATCAAATCGTTCCCAAGCGCTTCCACTTTGAACCACAATTGAGACAGGCTTGAAATGGATTTTGATGATGTCTTTTCTAACGTATTCGTTGGTTCTTATTTTTCGGGGATATTGGATATAGAAAATATATGTCAATTCAATATTGTTATCAGTCATATTGATGTGCGTGAATAAACATGGTTCGAAAATACGCGTTAATTATTACCATGTGAATATCATAAATTGTCTGAGGCCGCTCAAATGTTTTGGGTGGAATCGTGATTCTTTAACAACCTTGTTAAAAATCACATCTTTTTTCTCTCTATCTGTTAATATTTTGATGTAGAAAGGTATCTTGTAAAAATCAAAGACCCATGGTTAAAACGCCGCGATTATTCAATGACATAGGACGATAGGTTAAACATTTAAATGATAGTATTCTGATATATTACAAGAAATCTACCTGCTATCCGATTCTGAAACAGTTCGTAAAACTAGTCTGACATTAACCTGACGCTTAATCTGTAGAAATGCGAAATTTTAGCTTATAAATTGTATTCAACGAAACAACTTGGTTTCACAGGAAGTTGCCTTCTGCAACGGGACTAGCCGTTGTCTAAGAAAACCATGCTAAAAATATGTTTACAATCAATGTAATGAATAATTATGTTAAGAGGTTCATAAAGTTCTGTAAATGATTATCATCTATATTTGTTAATCAATATGATTAACGATTCCCCCGTTTTTCGCAAAAAAACTAGAAAAGAATCCTAATCGAAAACGCCAAAATGTTACTACAGAGTCATGTAGGCGTCTTCATACATAATTTCTTATTTTGCGCTCGTTTAAGTAAGGATATTTAACCCTTCCATTGAGCTATATTCGTACACTACTTTTTCTATCGTTCGTACACTGATTTGAAATTGTCTGCTATAGGCCGTACACCGGTAGATTTTTTCCTACCTAAATATTCCAAAAACAAAAAATAATCTCGCAGTAAAATTTAGTATGTAAAATCTTTTGACAACAAAGAAAGTATAGCAAAGTAAATCGTGGGCCAGTTACGTAAAATATGAGCATTTTCATTCGATTTCGCAGAAGGCCAAGAAAATAGTCAGTGATTAGACGGTTTATTTTCCTTTATTCTATGACAGAAACAAATTATTTCATATTTTCCAAAGAGACAAACATAACCGACTACCTCAGTGGTGTAAATTCGTTTTTCAATAAGTAAAATCACAACAAACACAGAAATAATAATAGAAATACTAACCATCGATCCCACTTCGTAGATATTTCCCTCGACTCACTAATCGCTATATCCGGTGTACGTTGATACACGGTGGTTAGCACTTATATAAATAACTGTGACTGCGGAAATCAATCTAGAAATAGATGAGAAAAATCAATTAGCCATCGATTTGATAAATAGCCTATTTTGGTCTTCTGAAAGTAAGTTATCAGGTGCATTTTTTACAGTACCTGTGGGATTTTATTTCACATTTTAACCGTACACTTATTTTTTCCAGTGACAATATCTTCGGAGTGGAAAAGGTCAACAAAGGATTATTTTTTCTTTGTTTTGTTCGCATATGACTTGAAAATAACGAAAAACGACCTTTTAAACCCCATTCAAGCGAAAAACAGAAAGAGCGGTCGGAACAGACAGACACCGTGACATGATCATAATACGTGTCGATCATGTGACAGCAAATGGTTGGGGTGCGGGAGCTTTATTATTAAATTCTGTAGCTTAAGTTGAGTAATTAGTAAATCAATTTTGATTCTTTCTTCAAATTACTTTTCCCGTCTATAGGTTAAACCTATTATTATATTATTACTATACTGATTGAGAGTTTATTTTCGCTCAGTGTAGTGTTATGTTTACGATAAGGTACTTTACACGACACCGAATACAATTTCTTGCTTGACATGAAATCTTAACTTAAAAAAATTGTTGTTCGTTCAAAGTAGCTCTAAAACAAACGAATAGATGGTTACAAAATAAATTTACGATGTTTTGCTGTGTGTAAAGTTTCATTCGAATTTATCGTGTAAAATAGGCGACAGACTCACTAAGTTGGATAAACAGCTGATCAAAGCACTCAAGTTACTCCTCCAAGCAAACTTTAAGCATATTACTCCGTTGTCAATAACTCTCCAAACATGTAATGTACATTGGATCAGACTAGTTAAACATGTGGATCATCATTTGAGCACACATGCTGTTATATTATGGCTCAAAATAATTGAAAAATAATTATGATTAATGCCTATTTTATCACTATCAATCAAATCATTAATCACGAAAATATAAAATGGGTGGGTATAAAACGCAGACAATATAGAATATATAGTAACGCATACGATATAGAATAAAGAGGGATTGCAGACAGGGGTATAAAACGCAGACAACATAGGTAAAGAGGCAGTATGTTGTTACGCAGACGATATAAAACAAAGAGCTTAAATTTCCAAGCATTTTTAACGCTTTGTGTTCAGTTCCTTTTTTTTCTTCTTCTTTTCTTTCTATATTTTGTTTTAAAGCTTATTTAAATTTATGACTGAACTACGATTTATGCTTCGCTTTAAGAAATGGTAAGTGCAAAAATTAACTTTTACGTCAAAACTTAGAATACTTTGGTTGTATAAAAATGCCTTTATGCATTATCAATTTGATTAAACAATATGGTTTAATTTAATTATTTAGTGATGTATATATTTCAAAAGCTTATTTAATTCATGAGAATTACGAATTTTGCTACGCTGTAAGAAATAGTAATTTTAAAAAAAATCAACTTTTAACATTATAACAGAGAATGCTTTGTTTATAAAATGATATAAGTATTTATCATGATCACATATAATCATAATTTGATGAAGGCAAGTTTTGATTTGTTTTAAACAATAAGGATAACTAGTTGGTTTAAACCTAATTTATTTTACATCGATGGGAAACAAGTTCTTACAACTAGCCTTTTAATGATTAATCCCTCTCGACTTTGCTTCCTGGAAAATTCACCAGTACTCGAGCCGAATGTGTGGGCAAAAGAACTAAGATCGATAGCCGCTCCCGGGAATCGAACTCAGGATCTTTAGGTCAAGAGGCCAGCGCTCTACCTCTAGAGTGTGTATTTCCGTTTATTTATCGTCGCTACCGTAGCACATGCCCATATGAGCGACGCCCCCAGAAGACTGTTAGTTGTTACGGGGGATAGTGCAAGGATACATGACGAAACTACTGCTGAGATCCGCCATGGTTCTTTAACGTGCTCGGTGTAAAGCACCGTCTCACGGGGCCTCGGTTTAACGTCTCATCCGAAAGACAATTTGTTTTTATTAGTGTACCAGCCCAGGAATCGAACCCACGCCGCGGAACTCCAATGGTTTTGAAGTCCGGTGCTCTACCAACTGAGCCAATCGGGCTCTAGACCACGGACACCACATATTTAAAACCTACCAATGGCTTTCAACTTATGATTTTACTGGTGTGGAAATGAAATGAGCCCTGTGCTCAGGATGAATAGTTGTAAAATGTTTACTCCACCTTTCACTTGCAAATTAGAGTACAGTTTCCAAACGCTCGCAAATCTTGTTGCATCCTAAACGAAAAGGAGGTTTCAGTAAAACAAAAGTGAATTTTTTATTTCCTTTATTTTTTTTTAAGTAACGAATTGGATCAACTGGAGAAACGTAGAATCGGCAAAGTTAAATGCCACTGACAATTAAAAAGGTAATCTAGACAGGTGACAAAACTTAATATACATCAATGCTGTAAGGTGTTAACCACGCTTCTTAAATTCCGATTATCAGTTAAACGCGTGTCCAGTCGGTCATTTAATAGTCGATAATTCAAAAAAGCTTTTAGACGACAGCTCCCGAAAACACTGTAGCGACCTGAAAAAAATATAATAAACAAAGTGTCTTCGTTTTTAATAGATGACCAAGTTCCAGTGAGTGATCACCTGAGTTGATAAATTTGACTTTTGGTCACTTTCTTAAACTTAACCATCTTTAAATCAATATTTGACTGTAATCGAATATTAAAGGCAAAAATTGATCTTAGCCTGAATAACTTGCTTCCTAACAGATGTAAAATAAAATCGGATACAACAGCTTTACAACTTTTCTTATATAATTGATAACGTAACATTTCAAGTTGTAGTTACGAGCTTTTGGAATAACACCAACGATATAAAATTATTACATTTTGAAAAATGATAGCATTATTCGTGTCTATACAAACAATCTCTACATTTATTATTTCATGTGAAAAATTGGTAACAAAATGCCAAAAGCTGAAAAATCCTAATAATATTTGAGTATTATCTTTGAGCAACAAGTTTTTATTTTTCACCCTAGTTCATTATTTTATTTTGATTATTTATTCAGAAACGCTCACTAGCCCTATTTCAAATTGCATATCATATAATCGTCCATTGGTAAAAAATGAAAAAATAAAGATGAAAAAATAAGCTAAAAATTTCATCCATTTGATTATATTGCTTAATCAAATTGATAATGAATACATGTATTTTAACCGAAGCATTCTCGGCTATGACATTAATGTTAATTTTGAACTTACCATTTCTTAAAGCGGAGCAAAAAATCGTACTTTTGATAAATATGAATACACAACCAAATAAAATATAAAGTGTTAAAAAATGCTTGGAAATTTAAGCTCTTTGTTTTATATCGTCTGCGTAACAGCATACGGCCTCTTTACCTATGTTGTCTGCGTTTTATACCCCTGTCTGCAATCCCTCTTTATTCTATATCGTATGCGTTACTATATATTCTATATTGTCTGCGTTTTATACCCACCCATATAAAATAATCTATCATTTCATAATTATAGGGTATTGATAATTGATTAAATTAAAGATTATGATTACCCCATGTCTGGAACTGTGGTGTTTTCTGTTGTGCATTTGTGTAGTGATAACATAACCCTCATTTGATAGTCTGTTTCCATCATCAGACAGCATATTGGTGCAGCTAGTTATCTATCAGAAAACCTAGTCTGATGTTCATCATCAGCATATTGGAAAGTGCAGATAGTTATCCATCAGAAAACCTTTTCTTGTTTATTCAATATAGTCCACAAAACGTTATCCTAGACCTCTTTCACAGGATGATTGTAGGGCCCTCTTTCACAGGATGATTGTAGGGCTGTATGGATAATTGCATCTGAAAATTAGGATGAGCGGTCAGAAATATAGGAATAGGGGCCTAAAATATGAAACTTTATCCAATGCATGCTTGTTTATACTAAAAACCCTCTTTCTCTTGTTCTCAACATTCTTCCTGCTGTACCTAAAGCTGATCTTACCTTACTCTGCTTGCTCTCTACTACACAGGGAAAAACATATCTAGGAGTGTCAAATTTGATACTTTATTTTAAATTAAATTTCAATTCAATAGGATTAGGGTAAAAACTTTAATTCAAAATGATGTTATACTCTTCTTTATATATTTTTTTTACTCCTTACAGGGCCTATGCTAGCATTTGAAATTGAGAAGTCATTGACTTCTAAACCATGAATTTATGATGGTCAAAACTAATTCTATAAGGGTCAAAACAACAGAAAGGGCAAATTTTGAGTAGAATTTTACAGGTTTCAGTGTGATCTAACTTTTTATTGTAATAATATAAAGGGAAAAATTAATAATGGGATTCTAAATAGTATAGTATACAAGATACATCTTTGAAAATTTGAGTAATGAAACTAAGTTTTGTAGGATATTTAAGATTTTTGAGGGTCATAACTCTGGTTTTAGGGTCAAACATGAGCCCTGCCCCTTATCCTGTTGGATTGAAATTTTGTTGCAATAATTGACCCTAAATTTTAGGATATTTCAATTTGTCATGCTCAAGTCCATTTCCCAATGAATCTATAGAAAGACGGCAGAGTAGGCTAAGATAAGGTTTGTAATATATATATGGCTCAGCCCAAAACTGTTGTAACTCCCTATATGTTTATAGGGAGTTACAACCGTTTCACGCTGAGCCACTGATATGTGCAGACTGATCTAAAGCCTGGGGATGAAACTGTCTGCCCAAGTTTTTGTGACAGTGTACATATGCAGGGCTACCCCTGGAAGTTTTTAACTTGTAGCGAGTAAAATAGCCAATTTACAATTTTTGGGCCAATTGGAGCCGGCTGGTGCCAGTAATAGCGCCTGTAAAAAGGGTCAACTTCAAGTGTTTAGTCAACCTGAGATATGATTGTCACTCACAAAAATATTTATTTGTACTTATTATCACGTTTTCATGAAAGATTAGGAACATTTTAAAGAGGCTTTATTCAATTCTCATTTCATGATAATTATACTGGTATGATATTCATTACAAATTCAGTTTCAACCAATTTCACCATGACAGATTCAAAGACTGTTGTTGCCAATAATTTGCCATTGGAAGAGACTTTGAGCCAGATATATAAATTTGATGACCTACAGGGAGAGCCCTGCATAAGCTGTGCATTCAAGATGACAAAAGGTGCAAATTGTTGGCAAATTATACCCTGCTTTGCAGATGCATTTGCATGCAAAGCAGGGTATAATATGCAAACAGTTTGGACTGCTTTGTCATCCAGAATGCAAGGTTGATATATGCCATGATAGCACATGAAGGGTGAATATTTTAACATTTAATGCTAAATGTTTTGTTTCAGAAAGCCTGAACATGACGGAATTAACACAATACAGTGCAGAACAAAGATACAGGATAACTCTGCTGGTTACAGTCCAGCAGGAATTCGCTATACAGGGATTATTTTCCTTGAACGGATGGGCTTTTTCTAAAGTGGAAGGTAATACTAAATTCATCACTAATCATGTAATTGTTTGTCCTTGAAACTTTGAGTTTTTGTAATATCTAGCTATGTCTTGCTTCTGATGTCCCTCTTCTGTTGTGTGTCAACATCTAATTTGCACTCTTGAGGCCACATTTCTGGCCCAAATGTCTTGAAATTTGGTCAGAATATTTGTCTATATGTTATCTAGGTCAACTTTGAAATTGAGTCAAAACCTTGTGTGCACTTCAAAAGCATCATTATTGGCTCAAATGGCTTGAAACTCAATTATCTGATCAGAATGGTTATCTATATAATATCTTGGACACATCAAAAATTGTGTCAAGTAGGGTCAAAACAAGGTCATGGGGTCAAATCTTAGAAAAACCTTATATGCTTTCTAGAGGCCACATTTTCGGCACAAACATCTTGAAACTTGGTCAGTATGTTTGTCTCTATGAGATCTAGGTCAACTTTGAAATTGGATTAAGTGGGGTCAGAAACTTGGTTATTTGGTCATATCTTAGAAAATCCTTGTGTGCACTCTAAAAGCTAACTTTTAGCTAAAATGCATTTAACTTGGACAAAATATTTGAGATCTAAATCAATTTTGAAAAAGTGGGGTCAAAAACTAAGTCACAAGGTCAAATATTAAAATAACCTTGTATGCACTTTAGAGGCCATATTTTTAGCCCAAATGTCTTAAAATTAGGTCAGAATGTTTGCCTCTATGAGATCTAGGACAAGTTTGAAGTCAGTCAAGTTGGGTCAAAAGTAGGTCACATGGTCAAATTTTAGAAAAATTCTTGTGTTTATTCTAGATGTCTTATATATTAAAATAACCTTGTATGCACTTTACAGTCAAGTCAAGTTGGGTCAAAAGTAGGTCACATGGTCAAATTTCAGAAAAATTCTTGTGTTTATTCTAGATGTCTTATATATTAAAATAACCTTGTATGCACTTTACAGGCCATTTTTTAGCTCAAATGTCTTGAAAATTGATCAGCATGAATGTCTTCATGATATCTTGGACAAGTTCTAAAATGCATTAACCCTTTCCTGTTTTACAGAATTTTGGACCTGTCCAAATTCAAAGGTTTTGCAGATGAAAATTTAAAGTTGATTTAATTTGAAAAATAGCCATTCAGTAGGGTAGAAAATAGTGTGGAAAAAGAAGAAATTGCTTGTCGGAAGCAATTTCTTCTTTTTTCACAATGTTTTCTCAATCATAAAATCATAGGCACGTAAAAAGCAAGGATTAAACAGCAAAGGGTTAAGAGGGGTCAAAGAGAAGGTCATGGAGTCTAATATAAGAAAACCTTGTGTGCACTTAAGAGGCCACTTTTTGGGCTCAAGTCTTGAATCTTGACAGAATGTACTTCTACATGAGATCTAGGTCAAGTTCGAACTTGATTCAAATGGGTTCACAACAAGGGTATCAGGGTCAAATCTTAGAAAAACATTATGTGCACTCTAGATGCCTCAAATGTCTTGAAACATGATCAGATTGGTTGTCTTCATGACGTCTTGGATAAGTTTGAAATTGGATCAAAAGGGGTCTGAAACTAAGTCATGGGGTCAAGTCTTAAATACAAACCTTGTTTGCACTGTAGAGGCCACATTTTTGGCTCAAATGTCTTGAAACTTGATGAAAATGATTGTCTACAAGTTGTTTGAACAAGTTCAAAATTGGGTCAAGTGGGGTCAAAAACTAGGTCACATGGTCAAATCTTATTTAAACCTTGTATGCCCTGCAGAAGCCACATGTTTTTGCTCAAATGTCTTGAAATGTGGCCAGAATGTTTGTTTCTAAGGGGTTTTAAAAAAAATTGAATTGAGTCAAGTTGGGTCAAAAACTAAGTCACAAGATAAAATCTTCAAAAAACCTTGTGTGAGAGTCTGTCAATGCTTTTTTTTTTCTCTCTTAACATCATCTTTGAAAGCAATTTTTTTATTTTAATGAAACATGGTTTAAATATTCCTTGGATGACCTTTCTTCGAAGGATGACCTTTTTTCGAATTGTTCAAGAAATTTTGATTGACCTCAAGAATGGGTGTGGTATGGTATGGCTGATTTTCTCTTCTAAATGATTAAAGATCTTTTTCTTCAAAACCATTGGAAAAAGAAATGTAAGTTAACATGTGTAGGAATATCTGAATGTATGCATTTACAAAAACTGATTAAAGGGAGATATATCTGAAAAAGATAAATTAAAGTTGTTACTTGATTTTTACTTCCTATCCATGTATATAAAAGTTCACTCATAACAGCTTGCAAGATAGTATCAATTTGAAATTAGTCTGAATTGCCTGTGAATGCCCAGAGACTTTCAGGGTTTACAGTTATTTTATTTCTATTTTGAATATCTCTTTTTTTTGAAGTCTGGAGATGTTATAGCCAGTGGAGCAATATATGGCCTCTTGTTATTTCCTTTTTTGATGAATTTCAGAAGTTCCTAAATTGAAAGGTGTGGATGGAGTAACCACAGTCACAGAATGTAAGAATGAATCTTCAGAATTAATAAGTGAAATGTTAACTTTGCCAAATAATGTACAGCCAGTTCAGCTTTTAAAACATACTGGGAGCTTGACACAACCTGCAATGGTGTTAAAAGACCAGGATATACTTAATGATCAAATATCTGGTCACCTGACCAGTGGAAATGGGTCATATACAGAAATCAAGAAAGAGATTGTAGACAGTGAAACAGACAGTGCAGATGAAGTCAATTATGAAACTGATATTGATGAAAAAATCAAATCGACTGTCTCTCCAGTGTACATAGCAGAAAAAGGTTTGCTTAATGACAAGGAAAGTATAAGCAGTGACACAGTTAAAAGTTTAAGGAAAACAAAGAAAGGAAAAAATAAAAATGCTGAAAGAAGTAAAAAAGTCATTGAAAAATCTGGTGCAAAGAAAGGTTGTGTGAATAAATTTATCTATGCAGATGGAAATGCAGAAAGGAAGAAGGTCGATAATCATATCGACAAAATGTCTCTGATAATACGGAAAGATGATACACTAGTGTGCTGTATGTGTAAAGTTTCATTCCTAGATGAAGATAAATTTAAAGATCACGCTCCTGTTTGCTTAAAAAATTTGTTTCATTTGAATGAATCACATGTCTACAAGTGTAGAGATTGTCCTGCGTATTTTCGTCATGCATATACATTTCTTAGACATAGACAATATGAGCTTTGTGTACCAGGGCAGGAGAGAAAGGCAACAATTCTGACGTGTAAGCATTGCAAAAAGAATTACTCATCAAAACGCAGAACACAATTCATTATACATTTGCAATCACACGAAAATGACCGCCCTTTTGAGTGTGATCAATGTGACCAGAAGTTCACCCAATGGTATACACTTAAAATCCACAAAAGACGGCATTCAGATGAGAAACCATATAAATGTCAACACTGTGATTTAAGGTTTATATCAAGTAAGTTTGATTTTACTCCTCATGTTACTTCATCTGGGAGCCGCCATCATAGTGCAGTTGGTAGCGTGTCAGACTGTCATTCTAGAGGTCCCGGGTTCGATCCCCGACAGCAGCACTCATTCTTTCCGACTTTTTGTCTCTCACCGATGGGTTGATAATCGTAGACCTATGTGAGATAGCAGCTGCAGGCTAGGAAAGAATGTGATGGTTGTACTGGCGAGAGAAATACCAGAATTCCATGGCTAGGTACTCAAGCCGCCTCGATATAACTGAAAAAATGTTGAAAGCCGCGTTAAACTCGATTCAATCAATCAATACTTCCTCTGGAAAGGCAAAACAAAACTGTTAAACATCAATGACTCTTTTTATCATGGCCCAGGTTTGATCCCCGATGGAGGTACAGTCAAACCTGTCTTAGGCAAGCACCCAAGGGACATTCAAAAAGTGCTTGCTTAAGTTAGGTGCTTGCTTAATACAGGTCAATTTAAGTGCAATTGGTTCATTTGGGATCACATTGACCGCTTGCTTAATACAGGTTGCTTGCTGAATACAGGTGGCCACTAACACAGGTTTGTACTCAATCTTTTAGACTATTTGTCTCCCACCAATGGGTCAATAATAGTAGACCTATGTGGGATAGCAGCTGGAGGCCAAGAAAGGCCGTAATAGTAGAACTGGTGTGAGAAATACCAGAATTCCATGGCTAGGTACTCAAGCCGCCTCGATATAACTGAAAAAATGTTGAAAGCGGCGTAAAACCCAATTCAATAAATCAAACAATCTATCAATCAAGGCCTGAGTGCAGGGGTGTGGAAATATGGTTTTTAGCTCCACTGGCCGAAAGGCCAGCGGGCTATTGTCATGGCGAGGTGTCCGTCGTCCGTCCGTGCGTCCGTCCGTCCGTCCGTAAACTTTTACTTTAAAAATCTTCTCCTCATAACGTACTGGATGGATTCCAATCAAATTTCACAGGAATGTTCCTTGGGTAACCCTCTATCAGATTCCTTCAAAGATTTTTAATCGGTTGAAAATCATGGCTGTAGTGGGCGTGGCTAATTTCCATATATGGTAATAGGTGGCTTTTCTCAGAAACTAATTGATGGATATTTACCAAACTTCACATGAATTATCCTTGTGGGGCCCTCTATCAGCCTACAAAAAATCATTGTGATCCGATGAAAAATATGTATTTTATGGGCGGAGGTCATTTCTCTATATGTTATATAGTGAAAACTTTGAAAATCATTTTCTCTGAATCTAATCGATAGATATCAACCAAATTTTACATGAATGATACTTGAGTGACCCTTTATCAGTATAGCAAAAATTATTGTGATCGGATGAAAAATGTGTATTTTATGGGCGGAGGTCATTTCTCTATTTGTTATATAGTGAAAACTTTGAAAATCATTTTCTCAGAATCTAATCGATAGATATCAACCAAATTTTACATGAATGATATTTGAGTGATCCTTTATCAGTAAAGCAAAGATTATTGTGATTCGATGATAAATATGCATTTTATGGGCGGAGGTCATTTCCCTATATGTTATATAGTGTAAACTTTGAAAATCATTCTCTCAGAACCTAATTTATAGATATCAACCAAATTTTACTAGAATGATTCTTAAGTGATCCTTTATCAGTCTATTGAAAAAATATTGTGATCAGATCAAAAATATGTCTTTTATGGGCAGAGGTCATTTCTTCATATATAGGGTAAAACAAACTATCCTGAAAAGTTAAACAGATGGATTAGATATCATGGAAATTTTATTTCTGTGAAGTTGTATCAGTCTGCAAAAAAATATTTGATTAGATGAACAGCATATTTTTTTATTGGTAGAGGGTATTATAACATATAAAATGAATATTTGATCACCCTTTTGGTATCTTCTCAATGATGAATTTTTCTAGACTTGTTAAATTTAATAGGTGTGATGATTATAGATTAGAAGGAACAAAACCTTTGTTGAAATTCAAATGTATAGAAACATTAGTTGAAATAAGTAGGCTGAGAATACCCACTCAGAATTGGTGAGTTTAGTTGAACGAAGGGTGAATCTGCACAGAGTGTAAAATGATGTTCTGACCTCCTGACATTCAGAGTGGGGTAGAAAGAGTTGAGTTTACTGCACTCTAAGGCATTGGGCAGAATAAAATAAATATATTGGATTGAATATTTTACTTCTTACTATCATTAGTTAGAATTTTGTTTTGATGACAAACAATTGTGAAGTAACATCTTTTAGTAGTGTTTAATTAAAAGTGGAAAGATCTGCAATCAAAATTTTGCAGACCAACACCAGTATATTGTGCAGTAACATTCTGTTAGTTTTGAAATTCTTATATTTGGATTTTAACAAAATATCACTAGAATGATCCTTGGGTGACCCATTATCAGACTGCACAAAATTATTGTGATTAAATGAAAAATATTTGTGTAACAGGTAGAGGTCAATTTTGTTATTCACTGATCATGAGTTTTTTATGCAGAAATATTTCAGCATATGACCCTTATTTACTTGTAATAAACATTTCACTCATTCATTCACTTTAATTCTCATTTAAACAGCTTTATCATCCTCTAATAGTCATTATTTGGATATTCAGGCCTGTGGAGCGAATCAGGCGCTCAAGCGCCTCTAGTCTGAACTTGTCACTGGTATCCCAGGACAAGTAAAAGATGATTTTCTACTTCTCTAGAATGAAAATGAACTTTTCCACAAAAATGAAAGCAGATGTATCTTGAGTAGACATTGTTTTGAAAGAAGAAAAAACTGGCTAAAAAAGTGTCTCAATGAAATTAATTTTGATAACGCAGATATTTTGTAAGCTTCCGCAGAAAGTAGTCCCACAATAAAACTGCTTCATTGTTGACAAATCTTTACATTTTTGCTTCAAAGTATTAAATTCAAAGATATGAAGAGCTAATTTGTTGATTTCATTGAGATATGAAACTAAAAACCTAATCACACTTATAAATGAATCCGCTTCGCATATTCATACAGTGTGATTAGATTTTTAGTTTCATACCTCAATAGATTCAACAAATAATCTCTTCATCTCTTAAAAATCATTTGGCAAATCAATCTATTTGGCAATCTATAACCATTCCATGACTTCTCATGATTTTTACTTGTCCATTGACAAGTAAATTGAAATATGTACGTATCCAAAGATTGCAAAGCTGGTGTTGGACAAGTTGCGCATGAAAATTCCACACCCCTGCCCAAGTGTATAAAACCTTTGGTACTCAACCAGGGACTTGCGATATACAGAACTACAGATAGAGGAGGCATTTAGGTTTTCAAAAATATTTCATTATTCCTACCTCAAACCCCATGGTGTTGGTACTCATTTGAATGAGTCGACGAGACAATGAGTACCAAGTACATAGGATTTTGTGGGGAAATAGAAATTTAAGACTGGCTTTATGCCCTCAGTTATAATTTGTTGCACTGACCCCTCGACATGTAATGCTTGTAATATTCATTATTTAACAATTATTTTTGTGCTTTTGGCTTGGTAGCTTATAGGTTAGGGACAGCGGAAATAACAGCGCTAGGTGATGTTTCGGTATCTGCGTAGGTTAAGATCTTGTGTCCATCAGAATAACTGAATTACTTATTTTGATTTGCTGTAGATGCTGGAAAAAGAAATCACGAATTTACAAGACACACTTACCGTCCGAAGTCTTATGTTTGTGACAGGTGTGGGGCAGCATTCCAGACCATCAGCAATCTGAAGTGTCATATTAAAGAAGTTCACGTCATACCAGTTTTATACACATGTGAATTCTGCTCCAAACAGTTCAGTCGAAAATCGTCTTTAGCTCAGCACCATAAGGCGCATGCAAACGTACGTGACAAAGTATGCGAAGTTTGTGGTAAAGCATTCTTTAAGCAATCATATTTGACACTCCATATGAAACGGCACAATAATGAGCGTTCTCATTTCTGTGATATATGTGGAAAAGGATTTTATTCGAACAAAAATGTTATCGACCACAAACGCTCACATACCGGTGACAAACCATATTCATGCGCTCTTTGTCATTATCAGTGTGCATATTATAGTAATACTGTTAAACATATTCGTCATAAACATCCCGAAATAACTGATTTGAAATCTGTCATCTCAAAAAATGACACAAGCAAGGCTGTAGGTACTTAGTATGTTGTTATTGTGTGGCACATAGAGGGTTTTGAATGAGTGGTCATTGAATACCGAATTTATTAAATGAATCATTTTAAACAGACAAAAACGAGGCTGCGCCGGGCTTTTACTGTTTAAGATGACGAGTTTTATAAGTTCGGTATTTTATGAGCACAAATTTGATATTCTTATTATAATATGATCTGAATTTTAGCTATAAATCAAGCGAATTCTAAAAAATTGTCGATTCAAGTTTTTCCAGAAGCATTTAACGCCATTTGCGAAATGACACCGGCTAATACATCATGGCGCCATTTTCACAAAGAAAATAAAACATTTTTGTAAGTTCTTAGCTTGTATGCATAGTTATTCCATTAGTGTAATAACACTCATGTAATATCAAAAATATTCAACAGGGTTATTTCACTTCCGCGACGTTTGTCATATCATATAGGTTGTTTTTAACAAATGGTTATTCTGTGTTACTATTCAACTGGCAATTTGTGGCTAAGCCGTGACGTATTTTGGCCAGTTTACTTTTTATTAATATTTGGGGTTCTTTTGAAAGAAAATGAAAGAAAGTTATCGTTAACACGTGCAAATGACTTTACCTTAAAACCAAAATGATTTAAATGCTCAGCAAAATTGAACTCATTTTATTGTTTGGTTACCAAAGCCTCGTAACTTTAGCTTGGACAAGCTGAAGTTAGGAGGGTTTCGTAACCAACCTATGATTTAAAGTCTCAATTAGATCGACATCGAAACTACAGCTTTTTTAGCTCACCTGAGCACGAAGTGCTCAAGGTGAGCTATTGTGATCGTAGAATGTCCGTCGTCAGTAGTGCGTCTTCCACAATTTCTTTAAACATCTTCTCCTCCTAAACCAGTGGGCCAATCTTAATGAAACTTGGCAGGGATGTTCCTTGGGTCAAGCTCTACCAAAGTTGTTCAAATAATTGAAATCCACCCTTAACTTTCCCTTTACCCTTAACTAAAAGGGTGAAAATATGAAAATCTTTAAAAATCTTCTTCTCTGAAACCAGAAGGCAGACAGCTTTCATACTTAGTATGTAGCATCATCTAGTGGACCTCTACCAAGTTTGTTCATATCAAGACCCTGGGGTCATATTTGAGCTTTGCCCGGGCCCGGCCCTTTTTACGAAGAATCAAAGAGCGAAAATCTTTAAAAATCTTCTTCTCTGAAACCAGATGAAAGACAGCTTTCATATTTGGTATGTAGCATCACCTAGTGGGCCTCTACCAAGTTTGTTCATATCTAGATCCTGGGGTCATATTTGGGCTTTGCATGGGTGCATCCCTTTATCTCTTATGAGCACGAAGGGTAAAAAATGAAAATCTTCAAAAATCTTCTCCTCTGAAACCAGAAAGCAGACAGCTTTCATATTTGGTATGTAGCATCATCTAGTGGACCTCTACCAAGTTTGTTCATATCAAGACCCTTGGGTCATATTTGGGCTCCACCCTTGTGCATCCCATTTAGCGCATCTGAGCACGATGGGTGAAAAAAGGAAACTCTTCAAAAATCTTCTTCTCTGAAACCAGAAGGCTGATAGCTTTTATATTTAGTATGTAGCATCATCTTATTGACCTCTTCCAAGTTTGTTCATATCAAGACCCTGGGGTCACATTTGGGGTCCACCAGGGTCCATCCCTTTTTACATAGAATCAAAGAGCAAAAAGGCATATCTGTCTTGCTCTATGCTGAAAACGCTCCATGGTATTGATTTAAGGCAATTATCTTCTTTTTGACATCTGCCTATCCAATTAATGTGATGTCTCAGGGGTCAAAGAGTCTCAGGTGAGCGATCTAGGACCATCTTGGTCCTCTTGTTACGATATTTTGATTATTCACATACACTCAAATTATAAGATTTATTCAATGTCACCCAAATGTCAACCAAATGTTACAGGTATTATTCTTAGGACATGCTCTTTCAGATTTCTTCATTTAATTCTGATCAGACTGATAACATTGGTGCTATAGGCTATTATATCGAAAATGAGCTTTTATGGTGAATTATCAAAAACATCGTCTTCTCTGAAACTACTGGTCAGAATTCAACCAAAGTTCACAAGAATGATGTAAAGGAAATGCTTATTATTATTTTTATGCCCCGCATCGAAAGATCGGGGCATATTGTTTTACCGTTGTCCGTCCTTCGGTCTGTCTGTCTGCAAAACTTAACCAAAAAACTCAACATTGCCAATATCTTCAAGCCTATTCAAGATACAAGGCTCATATTTGGCATGATGATAGATCTCAATGATCCGCATCTGCTGATACCAAAGTCAAGGTCATGTGACAAGGTCAAGGTCATCTGTCAAGGTCAAACTTTGAAAAAAAAAATGCTGTTACGGGGGCATTAGTGTTTCACAAACACATCTTGTTTTTCTCAATAAATTCCGGTCAGGCCGATAACATGGGTGCTACCAGGTTTAGAGACTTGGTCCCATGTGGTGAAATATTGAAAACAAATTAATCTTTTCTGATACTGCTGGTCAAAATTCAACCAAACTTGTACAATGTTGCTGTTCATATATCTATATTCACATTCAAGCTGCTATCCCACTATATGGAAGAAGGCTCTTCTTGTTAAACTTACGATTTACTGCTTAAAAATAGAGTACATCCAAGTTAAATATCTAATTGCAATTAAATGTCGAATTTCAATGCCTGTTTAGCAATACTGGCCCTCTTGGGCCTTTTGTTATGTTTCTCTACCAGTCTGCTACATAAAGATGCATAAGCCTGTTTCTTATTTTAATCTCAAATCATTTTGAAAACTGTTCCATTTATCTGCCCTTTTGAGATCTGTTTACAATATCATGTAGTTGCCAGAGCTTTCATTTGTTTGTAGGCTTGTTTAAGACCACTTGCTTAAAAAAACCAGTAATTAACTTCACGTTCACAGCTTACACACTACTCATACTTGCATTTATAACATTCCTATATGTTGAAGTAACCCGGTTCTTTTTAGCTCCTCTTGACGTAGTCTAGTGGGTCTTTAATAATGGCCTAGTATCTGTCAGGTATAGGTATCTCTTTTTTTTCTTAAAACATCTTCTCTGAAAAAGGCGGGGAGATTTCAACCAAATTTCAGAGGAATGATATATTTTGGACATAATCTTTCAGAATTCTTCGTTTAATTCTGATCGGGCTGGTAAGATGTCAGTCGGGAACCCTCGGCGATTCTACGGAATAGACCTCGGGAATAACAAGGGCGCAGCCATGAAAGCGCGTCATATCTCACGCGGGTTTATATGACGTCACAAACACAACTAAGGATGACGTTGCAAAAAATAAAATCAACGTAAGGTTAGAATTGTGCACAGACGATCGGAAAACACTGAAGGAATATACTTTCTTCAAGCGTATTAACCAAAGTACCACCAGAAGCCAAATTACCGAAAAAATGACCAAAAATTACTACACTTACGTCCGAAGTACTTTTTAGTTTACGGAAAAGTCCGAGCGATGTTCCGAATGGGTAAAATGTGTGTAACAGGCTGTCGAGTCACCCAATAGGCCCAAATGGTGAAATATGAAAAAAAATCTCTGAAACTAATGGACAGGAATTATTCTTACGACATGCTGTATCAGCTTTTTTCCTTGACATATTTTCATAAAACTTTTTTAAAATTTATTATTTAGCTGATTGGAAATAAAATTTTACCTCATTGAAAAGGGACCATCCTGTAAAATTGATTATTATCTGCTTACAAACAGATTATATCCAAGCTTAAATGGTTGAATAAAGCAATTTAATATTGAATTTTCTTAAATCTTCTAGGGATTAAATGCAAGTGGAGCGACACTGGTCCTCATGGGCCTCTTGTTTTTACAGTGTTTTACTAAACAATGATTTTTTGCCTTATAATTCCAATTAAAATCTATTTTAGCTGACACGAGCACAGTGCTCAAGTTGAGCTACTGCGATCTATCAATTTTCGGCGTCCGTTGGTTTCTTGCATCCATCTGACTGTCCGTCTTTGTGTCCAATATCTTAAAAATCTCCTCCCAAAGTATCCATCAGATTTCAACCAAACTTCACAGAAATCCACGAAATACTCTTGTTTCTATGGCAACGAAGTAAAAGAAATTAATTAAATTTTCTCCCCAAAAACCGTATGGCCTAGAATTCTCATATTTGGTGTTCTTGGCATTCAATGCGTGTCTACAAAAATTCTTCAGTCAGTGCTCTGTCTTGAAATGTATAGCCCTTACTTATTAGTGCTAGTAAAAGTTAGATACATGTACATTCAATTTCTTATTTCCTGTGGAAAAAATTATACTTTCAAGAGTAGATGTTTTGAATTTATTCTTTTGAAGAAAACTTCTTTATTTCACATGGTGCTATTTGAGATATTTGGGGTAATTTATGTTAATAATTGAGTAATCATTATCCTGTCCAATCCGACATACACCTATTCTTGGTTATCTTCCACCACCAAAACTAAGAATGTAAATATATAATACGTTCTTAGTGTTTGGTAAGAAAAAAAATATCTGACGAGGTTCGGGGAATTGATAATTGTCGAGGCTCTGCCGAGTTAGATATTTAATTTGTACATTACACTACGTACATATGATATTTATCTTATTAACTATATTTGCCTTGTTTTCGTCGATGTCTTACAGAAATGCAAGTTTCTAAAGGTATACGCAGTATTTCAATGTTCTAAAATCATCCATGTGATATCATACATGATATCATAAATATATGATATGGGATGTTATACGGATATTTGTAAAGTTATACAATTAAAGTGAATTTTGAATCCATACAGTTACTGATGGCTTGATTGTTTGAAGTTTTTTAGCTCACCTGAGCACGAAGTGCTCAAGGGAGCTATTGTGATCTATCATTGTCCGGCGTCCGTCTGTCAGTCACGGCGTCAACAATTTCTTTAAAAGACATCTTCCCCTAAACTTCAGAGTCAAAATCAACCAAACTTGGCAGAAATATTCCTTTGGTGGTCCCTTGTAAAATTTGCTAAAATGGAAAGGATCCGTGCCATATCACAGGAAAAGGGGCCTTAATGACAATTTTCTTGTTTACACTCTAGAAACCACAAATATGGTCCAATCTTCATGAAACTTTGTCAGAATGATTGTTAGGTCATGAGGATGAACTCTATTGAAAAATGGGAAGGATCCGTGCCATATCACGGGAAAGGGGCATTAGTGACAATTTTCTTGTTAACAGAGAGGATTCATGCCTTATCATGGGAAGAGGGGCCTTAATGACAATTTTAATGTTTACTCTCTAGTGGCCACAAATATGGCCCAATCTTCATGAAACTTGGTCAGAATGTTTGTCAGGTGTCAAGGATGAACTCTATTGAAAATGGAAAGGTTTCGTGCCATATCACGGGAAAAGGGGCCTTAATGACACTTTTCTTGTAAGAGCTCCAGACGCCACAAATATGGTTCAATCTTCATGAAACTTGGTTAAAATGTTTGCCAGGTCACAAGAATGAACTCTGTTGAAAATGGGAAGGATTCATGCCATATCACAGGAAAAGGAGTCTTAATGATAATAACTTGAAATCATATCAGGTGAGCGGTTTAGGGTCCTCAGGGACCTCTTGTTTTTGCCTCCTTATTAAGGCTTATATATTATATAAATGTTTACATGTCCATTAATTATGAATTATACACAATGATGTTATCAAATAGATATTGGTTACTTTTCTAATTTGAGTTCGTTATCTATTTTATGTTTGTCTGCCTAATCTATGTGTTTTTTATGCTAACACATCGAAATATCGGGGACATATTGTTTTACCGTTGTCTGTCTTTCTGTCTGCAAAACTTAACCAAAAAACTTAACATTGCCAACATGTTCAAACCTATTCAAGAAAGATGCCGCCAATTTGGCATGATGATAGATCTCAATGATACGCATCTGCTGATACCAAAGTCAAGGTCATGAGGCGAGGTCAAGTTTACCTGTCAAGGTCAAATAACTTGAAAACTTAACCAAAACACTTAACATTGCTAATATTTTCAAGGTTTTCAAGACAGACGCCTCATATTTGGCATAATGATAGATCTCAATCACTTGCATCTGTAGATGTCAAGGTCATGTGATAAGATCAAGGTCGTCTATTAAGGTCAAACATCTTTAATAACTTTATGTTAAAACTTAAACTTTATGTCAAACTACATGTTCAGTTCCTTTCCATTTTCTGTCAAGATCAACATTTTAAAAAAAAATAACGGGGGCAGATGTGTTTCACAAACTCATCTTATTTTGGACTTGGATTTCTCTGTGTTATATGCGCATATGTTAAGGTACTGGAACCGTAATCGTTCCGCAACATTTCGGACCTCATGATCTTTCACAATGCTGACCGAGGTTTCCTAATGAAAATCATAAGAAACCTCGGTTAACACTGTTAAAGTTCATTACTTCTGAAACGTTGCGGAACTATTATGGGTCTACTACTTTAAGAACATATGTTCGTCAGAGATAACTAGAGACCCGAGGGGGCTAGTTAATGATATCGTGTATTGATTTATGGAATGGAGGTTTACGCCGCTTTCAACATTCTTTTTCAGTTACGTCGCGTCGGCTGGAGCACTTACAATGGATTCCTGGTATTTCTCTCACCAGTACGACCATCACATCCTTTCCTAGACTCCAGCTGCTATCTCACATAGGTCTACGATTATAAACCAATTTGTGAGAGACAAATAGTCGGAAAGAATGAGTTCCGCCGTTGGGGATCCAACCCGGAACCTCTAAATTGACAGACCGATGCGCTAACAACTGCGCCATAACGGCGGCAAGAGATCGTGAAATTGACAAAGTGAACGATATGGGGATGAGTTTTGAATAAACTTAAACGAGTGGAATTTGAAATTAGAGGGAGTTGATACAATATCGTTAATGGCGTCAACAACGGAAGAAACTTTTGCTATTCCATTAATCCCTCCTCCTTAAACATTCTGCGTATTTTTCTATAAAAAGATTTGCGTGTCTTTGTTGACGCGTCCGAATTCAAACCCGTTATTGAAAAGAAATATTTTTTTCAAATTGAATAAAATTGTGAACGATTCTTTGGCGTTTTTTATTATTTCGGGCCGTTTTTGAACGATTTGGGTGAGTGATAGAAATACTTAACCCTTTCCTGTCCAATCCCTGGTTTTTACGTCCCTAAGATTTTGTAATTGAGAAAATATTGTAGAAAAAGAGGAAATTGTTTGTGACAAACAATTTCTTCTTTTTCTACAAAATTTTCTACCCTACAGAATGGTTATTTTTCAAATTAAACCCACTTTTAATCTTCGTCTGCAAAACCTTTGAATTTGGACAGGTCCAAAATTTTGTAAGACAGGAAAGTGATAATAGGGTCGGTGAATCTACAGAATAGACCTTGGAAATAGTACGGGCTCATCCATGAAAGCGAGTCATTTCACACGTGGGTTTATATGACGTCACAAACATCAACGATACCGCTAGGGTAGACGTTGCATAAAACAAAATCAACGAAAGTAAGATAGTGGGCATAGTTTAATTAGATAATAAAAAATTGCCGCGTTTTTCATCAAATTATAATATTCCCAAAAGATCTCCAAAAACGGTCGGAAAGAATCAACAAAGTGTGATTTTCTTCAAAAGTATTTACCAAGGTACTACCAGGAGCCGAATAACCTAAAATATAAATACCCAAAATTACTACACTTAGGTACGAGGTACTTTCCAGTTTACGGAAAAGTCTGAGCGATATCCCGAATAAGGAATGCAATAAATTGAATGAATAAGTAATTAAGCATGGTTTTGAACAGGGTTGGTGTCAATTTCAGATGTTGTTAACCGTACATACAACCCCTTCTTTGAGTTCACGTATAGTTCAGAATGAACCACATAATATGCCTAAAACTTACATTCAGGATTCGAACAATTGGTGCTGATAAGATTCCTTCTTTAGATGTTAAAATTCTTTCAAAAAAAATCTCAACCTGTCTGTCTCTCCGAACGTACCAATATTAGATGTATAGATGGAATTTCATGCAAATTCTACAACATGATCCTAAAATCCTGAGATTGCGCATATTGCAGGAGTAAGATGACATTCTGGCGCGTCACAGAAAGAATTGGCCTTCTTTTTCCTGAAGCGTTTGTCTCTCACCCATTGGTTGATAATCGTAGACCTATGTGAGATAGCAGCTGGAGGCTAGGAAAGAATGTGGTGGTTGTACTGGTGAGAGAAATACGGGAATCGATTGTTAGGTGCTCCAGCCGACGCGATGTAACTGAAATAATGTTGAAAGCGACGTTAATCTCCATTCAATAAATAAATAAATTTTTTGTATCGAAATATATTGTGACGACGATTCTCTTGTTCAATATTTGACTCAGGACACCGTCAAAGCAAGTATGATTTACAAAAAAAATCAGGACCCGGGTCGGAACATTACCATTACCGAGAACTCAAGTGCTCGTCCCAGCTCTATTGACATGTTTGTGGTTGACAGGCATTGGGCAGCATAGACGGCCAGATAGTGCAATTAGAATACTGAATGACTCTGAAAATACCTTTAGGCCGTATTAATTAGCACAGAGTAAAGACTCTGATCAGTCTGTGCGTATGCACATCCTGACCAGAGTCTTTGCTTGGCGACATATGAAATCGGTGGGGATGCATCGCATACTAGACGTATGGGCAGAGCTACAGATTGGGGAGGTATATTTGAATTCAAATAAAATTATTTCATCTTGCACAAACTTGCACAAATCATATTTTGTGGATACTCATTGGAATCGTCTTGTCAAGACGATTCAAATGAGTACCCACAATATAGGGTTTCTTGAGAAATAAAGATTTTAGACTTACACTACCCCCTCTTATCCGAACCTCTGCATAGGCTCATTAAATATTTTTGTAGTGTGTGGGCGATGTTTGGAAGATTGAACAATGTATGTATTCAATATTTAGATCAATAGTTCTGACAGTGCATAAATCATTAAGACAAAAAAGTAAGACATATATACAGTTTTATTTCGGTTTATCAGAATGAATAGATAATGATTGCTAAACAAAGATTAACACTTGTTATGCCGAATAAAATCTTTGAGAAAAAAAATTGCATTAACTGTATTTCCTAATCAAGGTTCGGTTCCATTTCGAAAAGAGATTTTTTAAATTTATCTGCCTTAAACAGAATAAAATCAGGTGGCGAAGACTATGATCAAACTGCACACAAGAGCAGTATGATCTTTGTAGCCTATATAAACAATCATTTTTGCGTTATGGTGTCCACGAATGAAGTCTGAATGGAGGAGGAATTATATGCATAAGTAAAATCTGAGGGCGGAGCCCGAGGATTTTGCTTTGCATATAACTCCTCCTCCATCGGATTTTATTCATGGCCATATCGACGCGAACGTGAATATTAAGAGGTTATTTAACGTGATCGAATACAATACGGAATTCTATTGGATGGGTACCCTGCAGAAACAGTCTATATTTGATGAAGCGACAGCCGGTCAAAATATATACTGGTTTTGCAGGTTACGAATCCAAAGAATTCAGCATTGTGCTCGACCATGTTAAATGACATCTTTATTTCACACCATGTCGTAATAATTCTCTTTATAAAGTACCACAAACTTATTTTTTACATACCAAAAGGTATAGAATAAGAAATGTTTGAAATTATCAGAGTAAAGGAAGCCAAATTGCAAATAAATAAGAATATGATGATGAAATTCATACTATCGTATGTTCTAAAAATAGGCATTCAAATTAAATTTTAATTTAATATGTCGAATCGGCCAGTGCCACTTAATCGCGGTATGTAATTAACATAATACAGATTGACAACTCATCTTCACTTGAAATGTACATGATCTGGTCGAAAAAAAAAATTTCGCATGACAAGATACAACAGCATTTCTTTGTATCTTTCGGTGCTACTTGCATTCTTGTTTCACTTGCAAAGCAATGTCACGAATGTGATACAAATTTATGGTATATTTACATTTTCAAATTTAATGCTTTACCTCTGAAAGTAGGGCTAGATATTAAAATTGCCGCAAAATTGATGAAATCGATATTCGGGACTAGCCTCACTTTCACTTTCGTCCAATATAGCTTGCCTCGTTTTCATCGTACAATATAGGTTGCCTCGATTTGGAAAAAAAAACGTATTGCACAGTAGCCTCATTCTGGTTGTGCAATATAGATCTAGATATTTCACTCTCACGTGATGCAAAATAAGCGACGTCATTGGTCTAAACTATTTAGGTGTGAAATAAATATCCATTATGACCCGATCGAAATTCTGAAATTAGTTTTTTACCCTCTTCTGGGTGTAAAAAAGTATTAAAATATTTTTTTCTGGGTTTAAAATCTATAAAAAAAAAAGTAATGATATTGACGTAGGGAGAATTTCACCGAAAGCGAAGCGCGTCATTTTAGCACGTGGGTTATATTACGTCAAAAGAATCAACGTTCGAGCTAAAGATGACGTTGAATAGAAAATGGGCGGAGCTATCTGTGTAACAGTAAAAAACACATGACATATGAATTATATTGCGAATAAAAGTCTAAGTAATTTCTCCTTATTTCATATATATACGTTTTACGCCATCGTGCTATAATTCTACTTCTACCTTATGTAGGAATATTAAGGGGACATCATGGCAGGAGGAGTTATCTGCTGATCGATTCCGATACAACAACGTTAAAAATTTCAAGTCTCATCGCTTCCACTTTGGCAGTCCATCTTCGATTTTTCCTCGGGAACATTTTCATTATTTCATACCGACATTCTTTGAACCAAATAACGTAAAGGATGGGGTCCACAACTGCGGAGATCAGATAAACGAAATCAAGCGCCAACACGCTACCCTGATGCGAGAAAATGCTGTATAAAATAAGCATGGAATAACAAATTGACAACACATATGTGGATAGTATGTATAGCAGAACTATACTAGTCGATTTGTATCTCAGCAGTGATTTTAGTGTTTTAAGGCAGTTTTGGGGTCCTTCAGGGGTCAGCTTTGTACGTTCGATCATATAAACTTTAATATAACATGCCGTAGATGTGGTTAGTGTCATAAAGATGACAAGTGCATGAATGGTTTGGGATACCTGTCTACAATCTTCCATAGTTTCTAATAATGACGAAGTAGGTCTAAATTTGGAACAAAACACGAATCTCATTAATACATAGAGAGATATGTAAATGAACCAAAATGCAGATACGATTATTTTTACCCATTTTGCTGTTACAGATCGAACGTAGAAGTATGGCGCCGAAAATACTATCAGTCTTTCTAGCGACATTATGCTTATTGTCAGGAATCCTGAAGTTACAAACATTATTCCAAATATTTGTACGGAAACTTGGAACTCGAATACATGTATTATCCGACGTAGAATGAGGCACAATATTCCAGAAATGTCAAATACGAGTAACCCACTGTGTAAGAAACGAGCAGTCTCAGGTGTTGTTCGAGTACGTCTCATAGCAACCAAAGCAACAATGGAAAATACCAGAACGACACAGCCAGCTACTGTTGTTAGAGTCCTGTAGACGGGATTCCGGAATATTTCCTCCTCTTTTGTAAAGTTCATTCTAGAGACGGCTGAAAAGAAGGTGAAAGCTAGGAAACACACAGTTTAACGTGCCATGCTGACACCTGAAGGTTCGTCGACACCCGAGCGGATATTCCTGGAGTAGTGTAAGTATTTTATCAATTTTAACGAAAAAAAAATAAATTCAATAGATAAAAATACATTTCATAATTTATCATTCAAATACAACAAAGTCAACACAGGACAACATTTGTTGACCAGAATGCATTTATAAGTGATATAAGCGATTGGATTTGTTTTAAAATATACTATAAATAGCCAGAGAGCCTCTGTAAGCTGAAATATACTGGCGTTGTCCAGTGACGGGTAAGAACAATAGCGTTTTATCTTTTTTCGACACCCCAGTCGATTTCCAATCGCTAGAAATATATTGGGTGTCGTGTTATCATTTTTGAGATGAACATTTGATTGCCATGCGTGTAAAGGATACATCAATTCTTAGATATAATTCCAATAAATGGACTATCGTCAGGTAGTATGAGAAATAATGAGTATGAAACCTAAAAACATACATATCGACCTGCACGTGTGGCTAGAACTCGTGTGTTTTTTTTTTTTTTTTTTTTTTTTTTTTTTTTTTTTTTTTGTTGTTGTTGTTGTTTTCTTTTTCTTTTTTCAAAATAATTCCTTCCTAAAGGTAAATAGATTGATCCTTCATCTTAGACAGTGCTACCAGTTGAAATGAATGGGTTTTTTTTAAATAGATAAAATACTTACATTAATGTCGATTTTATCTCGGAAACATCCGTTCGGCTATTGCCGATCCTTCAAGTGCCAACGTGGCACGTTATACACCACTCGGGAACCCTCCGCGATTCTACGAAATAGACCTCGGAAATAATAAGGGCGCAGCCATGAAAGCGCGTCGTTTCGCACGTTGGTAAAAATGACGCCACAAACATCAACGATGACGCTAAGGATGACGTGGCATAAAACAAGATCAACGAAAAAATAAAAGTGGGCAAATTATAATGTGTTACTGCGTTTTGTCAAAGACACTGCGTTTTGTTATCAAATTATGATATGCCCAAAAGATCACCACAGGCGATCAGAAAGAATGGACAAAATTTGACTTTCTTCAAGCGTATTGAATAACTTAAGCACCAGAAGCCGAATTACCTAAAAATGACCCAAAATTACTACACTGACGTCCGAGGTACATTTCCGTTTACGGAAAAGTCCGAGCGTTGTTCCGAATGGTTATACACAGTAGGAAATCTTCAACTCGTTATGACCCGTCAGGCGTAAGAGGGATCATCTTGGAACTCCGTAAAATGAACATTTTAAAAAGGCATTGGGTCAAGCTGAGGTCAACTAGAAGGCAAATCTCGAAAGAAATTGAACCGTTCTGCATGATAACCTGATTGAATGACGTCACTTGGTAATTTCAGTTGTCTAGCCAAAATACTACAAGACAATTTTTTTTAATTAATCCGATTCCAAAGAATTTGATTTGAAGACATTCAATTTAATGTGCGTTAAAAGTGGCAGCAAAATATTGAAGAAAACTTAAAAAAAAAAGGGGGTGGCATTTATCAGGAAATAACTTTGAAAAAGATAAAAAAAAATGCCCTATTTTTCAGACGTTTGATTTAGAATTAAATGCTTTTCCAAATTTTAATCAATGTGTCTCACTTTTTCCTTCTTAATTACTTAAAGTGCATTAAAATTTTGGCCTGCTCCGTTTTTCCCAAATTTTTCCTTCTTAATTACTTAAAGTGCATTAATTTTTTGTCTGCAGGAAAATGGTAACACAAGACGGTCAAAGCATGAATTTCTTTATGGGAAAACTATTTAATTGTCTTGTTTTATTAATGACAAATATTGCATTTTTTTAAAACTGGATTTTAAGTCTGTTTTCAATTCTTATAATCAGTTAGGCAGGTTTTCTTCGAGAACGGATCACTCATATTGAAAGGAAAAACACACACTCAGTATTCAGAAAATCCGCCATTAAAAAAAGTGTCGCTGGGTCGTTCGTAACTTCGGCTTAAATAAACTCGCTTACTGACGATTTTCTATTTTATTTGAGCATGTGCGTGACATTACCGACAATTTCAAATTTGCGTAAAGCAAACAGTCTAGCCAGCCTTTGCATACGCACAGTCTGGCAACAGTTATCCCTTTGCGCCCCTTAGATAGATATGTGACCCGTCACGCGAAAAGGGACCATTCGGGGATTCTGTAAGATGAATAATTGAAAAAGAGATTTGATCTAGCATAGGTCAACCAGAAGCCGCATTTCAAGAATTCTTTCACTGGAAGGTAGATTGGTCATTCTAGATTCAGAAAATAAGCACATGGCGAAGAGTTTCGACGCAATTGGCGCAGTCTGACTAGGGTCGACACTTTACGCGTTACCCAGACGGTCCCTTTTCGCGTGACGGGTCACATGGTTTAACCCTTTTTCAGGCGGTCTAGAAATATTCTTATTATATTCTTGGTTGTCAGCAAGGCTCAATAATTGTACATTGCGTGCACGTGGAATTGTTGGCAATGTCAGACACATGCTCATTTTATGAGAAAAATCTTTTGGGGTCAAACTGCCATCAGTCATTGTTCTAGAAGTTTCGTATAATAAAATACTTCGTATCTTTTAGAATAAATAATGAATAAATTGCCTTCAATAGCAATCTTAAAGCCTCTTATATTCAAACGACAATGAGATAACGATGTAATTCAATACAAATAATTTTCTTTTATTCATAGAACGCTTTCATAATTGGCAATAGGGATTAGAGCTTTGTGTAATTGTCTGCGTACAGAAGCTAGACCAACTCCACGTTCAGGATGAGAAAACGATGCTTACTTTGCATTTTTTACCCCGCTTTGCACGCAAGTGCATGTGCAAAGCGATTGCAAATTAGCAAACAGTTCGCTCTGTTTTCTCATCCTGAACCCAGGTCCGAATAAGAGTCTAGTGACCCGTCGAACAAAAAGATGAAAAAGACCATATTTTGTATATTTATCATTAGAGTATATTATCCAGATTTTCCCCTGGCATGGCGGAGCCTAAGTAACGGGTCGATGCACTTTAAGTTAAGGTAAATCAGTTTTTATTAATTATCATTTACTTCTTAAGATAGTCAATATGATTAACTTGGGACCGTAAATCGTAGGTTGGTAACCAAACCCTCGTAGCTTCAGCTTATCTAAGCTGAAGTTACGGGGCTTTGGTAACCCAACGCTTCTTCAAGCACGTGAATCCTTTTGATTTTAGGATACATTTATTTGCGCGCGTTCACGATTTTTTCCGACTAACTTTTCATAGAACCCAATAGTTATTCGCCAAATTACGTCACGGCTAAGCCCCGCCCTGCCAGTTCATTAATACTGCAGAATACATGTCTATTAAGTTCTGGGTTATTTGACACGTACCTAAGCTTTTCGCCTGTTCTGGATATAATTCAGATTTAATTTTCTATTTTAGCATCGAAAATGAATCTGTCACTGCGTTCAGAATGCAAAAAACGTTTAGCAACTATACCCCGCTTTGAACGTGCACATATATGGCAAAGACGGGTACTTTTTCTTAAATGTATGACGTTATGCCATATACTGCCCTCCGCTCAGGATAACAAAACGGCGTGAAAAACAATTCTTCGCATGTCCATCTATTTTACATATAAAGTCAATATTTTACTCGCTAACCTTACGATGCACAGAGAAACCGTAACCGAAATGTTGCTGAACCCGAGCGGCAATATTTTAAAAAAAGGCCAGTACATCATTTTTAAAATATTGGCCTCGAATACCCGGATGCCGGTAAGGGTAATGTTCCTACCCATATCCTGAACAATAACCCGTTACCCGTCTATCAATAGGCACTTTGTACCTTTGGAGAGCAAATTTAGAAAAGAATTGAAGACTGTTTAAAACAGTCTTCAATTCTTTTCTGAAGTTGATACCTAGATGGTCCTACGGATTTACATCAGATAGTTTTGAGAGTCCTGACTACTTATTTGCGAGTCATGTACTCGCAACAACTGCACCCTTTAAAATTTTATCTTATAACTGTACAAATATCTGTGTGATAACATCCCGTATGATATTTTTTATGATATCACATAGTTATTTTTAGAACATGATGTAATGTGATTATTTTTAGAAACTTGCATTTCAGTTAGAAACAACGACGAAAACAAGACAAATAGAGGTTATAAGATAAATATAATACGTTCTTAGTGTATTGTATGAAAAAAATATCAAACTCGGTTGTGAGAATTGATAATTGTCTCGGCAGAGCCTCGACAATTTCCAATTCTCCCAACCTCGTTAGATATTTTTTTTCATATAATACACTAAGTACGTATTATATATATATCAGAATTTGCATTTTCTATTCCCTTTTACAGAAATTCTGGATCTTCCTTTGTTTTAGTTAATGAATATATGAACAGTAATCATCGGGTCCTCGAGTACCCGCAGGTAACTAGATCTTGGGTACTCAGGTACAAAAGTTCTACTCGTCCCAGATCAATACCTCTGCTTTAAAATATCCAAATCTGAACATAATTTTTAAGGTAGTGGACCCGTAATAGTTCCGCAAAATTTCGGAACGCATCATCTTTCACAATGTTAACCGAGGTTCCAATAGAAATCATAAGAAACATCGGTTAACTATGTTAAAATGTTAAAGAATTCCAAAATGTAACGTAACTTTTTCGGGTCCAATAGCTTAAAATTGAAATGCGTTTATTTCGTACAAAAATGTTTCCATGGACTTCACTGACTGAACCAAAGTTGTAAAATGTTCCACCGAATTTATTTTACTTATTGTTGATATCAAGTGTGTAAATATGTTCTAGTTTATGATTTGGTGTAATACCTTAATGTATCATTGTTCAATTTATCTCCACAAGGAGGAAATAAAAGAAATGAGTAAATATGATGATTATTATTATCAATACAATCATCATTATTATATTCCATTTCAGATGATTGACATATGCTGGATCTTGTTTATTTATATATTTTGATAATTTTTATAAATTTATTTATTTATTTATTGATCTAGTTATTTATATATGTATATATGTATATTTATTTATTTATTTATTTATTTATTTATTTATTTATTTATTTATTTATTTATTTATTTATTTATTTATTTATTTATTTATTCATCCATTTATTTATTCATCCATTTATTTATTATTCATTTATTTTTCATTTCGCGTAATTCTCATATCTATGGTTCTGTTATTTAGACACACCTCATACACCAAGTTGCCCGTCTAACCCTTTTCTATATAAAAAGAACAGATAACCGGTAAATGACTTCAACACAGAGAAAGAAAGACAAATATTCACAAAAGGAATAAACAAATTTACCTCTTTATAAGTTGAAAGGCTAACTCTCCAGGATGTGTGGTCGTTTTAAAGTTCAGCTTAGCAATGACTCTCCGTTTCTATATTTGCCATAATTGGATTCTTGAAAGATCAAAAAAAGTCTATAAATTCTGTATAATTGTCATTTCCTGTGATAATTACACTTTCGCAGAGAAAATCTTTAAATAAATCACCAACAGGTTACAAAGGTTCAGCCCTTGGTTCAGGGTACAAAAACGTTTGCGATCGTTTGTACACGTGCATAGTTTGGTATCATCTTATAAAAAAGGTTTTAATCTTGAACGGATGGCAGAAGCTAGTTCTTTTATCAAGTTATTTGAGGCGCATTCTACCTCAACAATGAAATTAAAAAAAAATCGATCGTTTATAACAGATCTATTCTTATCCTGTCCATTCCAAAAACACATAACTCAGCTTAAATTAGGGCAGTGGATCCGCAATAAATCCGCAACATTTCGTAACTCATGATCTTTCAGATGTTTACCGAGTTTTTTCTAATGAAATCATTAGGAAACCTCGCTTAACATTTTGAAAGTTCGTGACACCTGAAACGTGGCGGAACTTCTTCGGGTCTACTACCTTAACTGTAGTTACTACGAACGCTAAGTCAGGTGTCACACGGGAAGAGACGGTCCAGAAATAGAGAGGATATTGAATGAGTGGTCATGGAATACCGAATTTATTAAACGAATCATCTATAAACAGATAAAAACGAGGCTGTGCCGAGTTTTTATCCGTTTATAGATGACGAGTTTAATAAATTCGGTATTTTATGAGCACAAATTCTATATTCTATTTATAATATGACCCGATTTTTTCTCAAAAATCGCCAAGATTCTGTCAATTCAACATTTCAAATTTCCCGCGAAACTTAAATCACCGTTTAAAATTGACGTCACAAAGATACATTATGACGTAATTTTCGCGGTTACAAAATAGCGTCGCTTTTCGTTCTGAGCTCATTCTGAGCTCATTTGCATAGTTATTCCACTAGTGTAATAACACCCGTGTACTATCAAAAATATTCAACGGGTTTATTTCACTTCCGCGACGTAGGTCATATTTTAATTTCGATATATGTAACTCGTCACGAGGGCCCGAGGTTATAAAACTTTTTCTCATTCTCAACTCAAGATTTTCTCAAATTTCAACGTGGGATTTTTCAACATTTCACTTTATCCGAAAACGAAGTTGCCGTACAATGCACCAACCGTACGTTTAGGATGTAAAAAGAATAATGAAAGGGTTTGTGAGCGTTTAGAAATTTCTTCCCGCTTTGCCGCTTTGCGTAGAGTACTATTGCAGAGCGGGATACCAATTATACCGACGTTTTAACAACTATTTCATCTTGAACTTGAAAGGTCTTTCCACTTTTTACGACTGCCATGGGACAAAAATACTTAGAAGAACAAGCAATTTCCTCATTTTTAACGATGTTTACTTTCATGAAAGAAACAAGATATTATTTTTCTAAGTTTTACCAACATACAGGTAATATAGCAATGATTGTGATCAAATCGTTCTGAATCATTCAATCGGCGCTCCATTCATTCATTCATTCATTCATTCTAAACATTCAGTAAAATTAGCCAAAATGCCCCAAACCCATTCGAAAATACTTCGAAATCGATCGAAATGATCGCAAAATTCACTCAAAACGATCAAATCATTCTTTGTTTTTATTTGTTCGTGTAGATTTTAAAGTGTCTACTTTGACTCTCCATCAGAAAAGAAAATTTTATTTTATTAAAGGGGTATAAAATATCGCTATTTTCGTCCAATTGGACGAAATTAGCGATATTGTATTACCTCCCTTTAATTTTGTTCAAAACTCACTATTCCAAAATTATCCAATTTCATTCCAAAATCTTTCACCTTTTCAATTACACGATCATGTAGATGGTTTTCTACACTGACTTCTTACCATTTGGACTGGTGTCTACGTTTTAGTTGTAGTGCGAAGGACTATCATTTAAAAGGTCCCGGGTTCGATTCCCGACGGCGGCACTAAGTCTTTCTGACTTTTTGTCTTCCACCAATGGGTTGATAACCGAAGACCTATGTGAGATAGCAGCTTGAAGGCTAGGAAAGGATGTAATGGTTGTACTGGTTTGAGAAATACTAGAAATCCATTGTAAGATACTCCAGCCGCCGCGATATAACTGAAAGATTGGTGAAAGCGGCGTTAAACAAAACCCCATTCAAACAAACTAATTGAACTTGTGTCTATGTCTTTGTCGCCTGACCAGGAATTAATTGCTTTGAATATTTTCAGACATAAAAATGTTGAAAAATTCCATTCTCATCGTCTCTGGTGGACTGGTGTCTATTGCCATTTTGACTGGTGTCTATTGCCATTTGGACTGGTGTCTATTGCCATTTTGACTGGTGTCTATTGCCATTTGGACTGGTGTCTTTTGCCATTTTGACTGGTGTCTATTGCGATTTGGACTGATGTCTATGTCTTTGCCGCCGATTAAGGGATTAATTCCTTTGAATATTTTCCGCCACAACAATGTTGAAAATTTCCATTCTCATCGTCTCTAGTTTGTCACTAAATCTTGCACTCTTCCCAAGAAAGATTTTCATAATTTCATAGCGGCATTCTTTAAACCAAATAACGTAAAGAATCGGATCGGATATTGATGACGCAATGCTGATCAGATCATACGTCACAGTTCTGCTCAGTTCGAAATTTTGTGCACTTTTTACCAGTATAAAAGTAATGATAGCCATCGCGTATATCGCAACAAGATTAAGAAGTACAATACTCGTCCTTTTGTAATGAAATAACGCTTTAAGTATTCTTGAACATCCTTTTGATTCGTTGCCAATGTTTTTGGTTCTCTCTATCCGGTATATTTGCACATAACATATAAGCGATGTTACCAATGTTACTAATGCAATAGTTATATGAACAAACATAAACGCGTCTTCACAGGTATTTGCAAGTCCAACTAGTGAGGAGGTTGAGCGTAAAGTTTGACACATTCCAAGTCTTGAAATAAGGTATATCGTCAAATAACAGATCCAAAAGCTACAGACACTTATTTTAACTTTTGTCGAAGTAACGCATCTTACACATGGGCGTAGACACGGGTGCGGCAGGTGCGGCATTCGCCGCACCAATAATTGTCGTAGATGCGGCATGCCGCACCAATAATTGCCGTAGTCTACTACTAGATGCGGCATGCCGCTACAATAAAACTTGATTATGTTGACCGCTAAGTGACTGAAAATGTATGTGAGCATATAACGGATGAATAAAACGTTTATAAAACATGATGTCTTTTAGTTCTTTTAATCCACCATACACAACGAAATGCCAGCATCCTGGGATGACTCATCAATAATCTAAACTTCCAAGCGTCTGTAGAATGGTAATTCTGTTTACTTCCGTTTTCTGTTGATCACTGTATGAGAACACTGTACGGTAGTTTGCAACGGTATATTCAAAATGGCGGATAGGCGTTCGTGAAAAAGTAAGTGTTCTTTATTTTTGTTCGATATTACTATAATCTGTCATCCAATAGCATAACGACAACATATACGTAATCAGTTTTGAATACATCATCCATCGTACCTAATGATTAAACGTCCTATAGCACCGTCTGTGTGTAATACAGCTTCAAACATTGTGTTTTGATGACATTTAAAATTGAAGCGCAAAACGAAAGTAGAAATGGCCATATTTTCCCTAAAATGACCGCACCAGCAAAATCAAATGTGGCGGTGGATGGGGACAAGATATCTCCCTAAATATGACCCAAAATGTATTGGATCTAGCCCCTTGTCTCGGAAATATAGACACTTGAAAATTCCGATGGTGTACGCTACAGTTAAAACCGAAACTAAATCGCTGTACTGTGCGGTATATGGATATATTTGTACTCACCGGTTTAAATTTCGAATGAAAATCTGTACGCAACGGTTTATATAAATCATCATGTGAAAATCTTTCAACGGATGAAATAGCACGAAAAGGTGAAAGGTGACTTTGATACTATTTAATCTTAGTTAATACTGCAGAAAGACGAATATGTTCTTTTTCTTATTTTATTTTGTTTTGTCTGAAAATGAAGAAACCCGTCGAAAGAGTAATTAAACACAGTTTTAAATCTAATCTAATGTTTCTATTTAATTCTCCTGTTCTTCCTCAATAATTTTGTAAGACCCTGTACACATCGTTAAGATTAAAGCGCTTAACAAAGGCATAAAACTTATCAGTATTTCAGACATTCTTCTCGATGATATAATAAGACTGAAAAATGTTAAATGCGGCTAGAAATACGAAGCAAAATCGCTATTTGTTGGGCTATATAAAATTTTCTTTGGCTCACTGGTTAGGGTGTAAGTTGCTTGTTTTGTAATTTCATATTCTTAGGGGCGAATTTATGAGCTATCTTTTGCTTCAACGGGGGTGCTTTTAACGATGTCACGTGACAGTCAATAGCGCGGGTAAGGCATGTGAAATCGATCATTGTTAATTGTGCTTTCGAACTTTATGAAAGAAATGGTTGCGTTTTTAACTGTATTAATTCAATTCGAAAAACAAAAAAGCCGATGCACAACAATTTGACGAAATACTAGTCTCTCCTATGAGTGCGATAAATCAATTGTCCAAATAACTTTGGAAGATTGGAAGGACGGAAAGACACGCAGCTTGGCAACTATATGCTTCCATGAATTTTCTCTAAACATTTAAAATTTCTTTTTAATTAAAAAATGTTGTGGAAGGAAATTACAAGATATTTGTCTGAAAGAGATAACTAAAAGAAATAAAACTATTTTCTTATGTGTATCAGAACTATTGAGTATTAAATAATTTATTTCGATCAGATTTCTTCTAACTGTAAGCTTCTAAAGCTGAAAGTTAAAAAAAAACGTAAGCATTTCGTATGATATCAGAAACAATAATCTAGGTTCAAGCTTATAAAACTGTTTTGATTACTAAACTGAAACTTTCTATGACATAGAATTAAGTAGATACATAACATTAGATTTAAAATGGTGTGAAATGATACTCTATCAATTATTTTTCTTTGTTTCAATGCAAAACAAACAAAAAACAACAACAAAAAAGAATCATAAATTAATATTACATCATCGAGAAGAATGTCTGGAATATACTCCGACATTTTTAAAGTTTGATGCCTTTGTTAAGTGCTTTAGTCTTAACGATTTGTACAGGGTCTTACAAAAATTATTGAGGAAAGACAGAAGAATTAAATAGAAACATAAAATTAGAATTTAAAAATGTGTTAAATGATACACTTTCGACGATTTCTTCATTTCCAGGCAAAACAAATAAAATTAAGAATAAGAATATATTCGTCTTTCTGCAGTATTAACTAAGATTAAATAGTATCAAAGTCACCTTTCACCTTTTCGTGCCATTCAACCCGTTGAACGATTTTCACATGATAATTTATATAAACCGTTGCGTACAGATTTTTCATTCGAAATTTAAACCGGTGAGTACAAATATATCCATATACCGCACTGTACAGCGATTTAGTTTCGGTTTTAACTGTAGCGTACACCATCGGAATTTTCAAGTGTCTATATTTCCTAGACAAGGGGCTAGATCCAATACATTCTGGGTCATATTTAGGGAGATATCTTGTCCCCATCCACCGCCACATTTGATTTTGCCGGTGCGGTCATTTTAAGGAAAATATGGCCATTTCTACTTTCGTTTTGCGCTTCAATTTTAAATGTCATCAA
The DNA here is from genome assembly GCA_948146395.1 of Fragum whitleyi. Lineage (NCBI taxonomy): Eukaryota > Metazoa > Mollusca > Bivalvia > Cardiida > Cardiidae > Fragum > Fragum whitleyi. Next base: position 45,027,717 of record OX411555.1, read on the forward strand.
AACACAATGTTTGAAGCTGTATTACACACGGACGGTGCTATAGGACGTTTAATCATTAGGTACGATGGATAATGTATTCAAATCTGATTGCGTAAATGTTGTCATTATCTTACAGGATGATATATTAAATCAGCATCGAACAAAAATAAAGAACACTTACTTTTTCACGAACGCCTATCCGCCATTTTGAATATACCGTTGCAAACTACCGTACAGAGTTTCCATACAGTGTTGATGTCAAACATGCGATTCACCGTGAGTACATGGTGAGTTGTTAATGTCATTATCGATTAGTCCTCAAACATGCGATTCCCCGTGAGTACATGGTGAGTTGTTAATGTCATTATCGATTAGTCCTCGTACTAGGGTTAACCCTTTCCTGTTTAATCCCTGCTTATAATTACGTGCCTGTGATTTTATGATTGAGAAAACATTGTGAAAAAAGAAGAAATTGCTTCTGACAAGCAATTTCTTCCTTTTCCACACTATTTCTTCCCTACTGAAATTGTGATCAAGTATAGTCTAGAATGCACCAAATCGCACCGTTTTTTCAAAAATTTTCCGGGGGGGCATGCCCCCGGACCCCCCTAGAAGGGCTTCGCGCCTTCGGCGCTCGCATTCGCTCCTTCGGAGCTCAGTTTTGCCGCACCAATGTAAATAACATGGCTACGCCACTGTTACATAAAAGTAGGGTGCCGCAAACACTATCAATCTTTCGAGGGCCATTATGCCAATCGTTAAATGCGCTAGAGTTGCGAAACAAATTCCAAATATTTGCATGTAATTCTTTGAGTCTTGGGATAAAACGATTTTTTGTAGGACAAAGAACATTATTCCACATGAGTTCAAGGCAAGTAGACCACTGTGTAAGAAACGAGCGTTCTCCGGAGTTCTGCGGGTTCGACGTAAAGCCAGCACGGCAATTACAGAGAACATCAGGACGACAAAACTTAAAACTGTTGTAACTATATTGTAAGCAACATTCATTTTAAAATCTGAAGGGATGGGAGCTTCAGTAGTATTGTTCATCACATCTTGATATCTGAAGAAAAATCAATCACATTAGAAAGAAGGAGACCATAGATTACAAAAAAAGCTAATAAGCTTGGATCTTTTTATAACCACGCTAAATTTATATAAAGTTTCGCAGCATTTTTACTAAACATCAACAAAAATAAAAAACACATATCATGATATAGTTTTGATAGAACTTTTCCGATAATGTAACAAATGATAATACCGAAAAGATGTTAGCCAATAATTGTTCTGTAACAATCGGATGGTTACGTATTCATTCGCGTTGAATAGTGACAGAATGCGAAGAGACAGCAACCCCCAAAATCAAAATTCGGAAATCGATCTCAATTTCAATCATTAAGTAAAATTCAATATTGCGTAAGTTTAAGAGCGACATTGCACATTAGGAACATCCTACTCACATCTTTTTTTTATTAAGAGTGACAAAGCGGATAGATAGATAGATTTTTTTCGGTAAAAGATGTTGAAAATACATGATAAAATGTAATAATACATTACGATAAAAAATATATATCACAGTATGTTACATAAATCATGTCTGCCACCACAAGACCTAGCAACATGGATATTTTTTTGCTCTACATTATGTCTGAATGATGCACACTCAATAATTTGGATTGTCAAGTGCATTCTTTCGGACTCTCATTGCAAGTTCACGAGTTTTTAATGTATGCGATTTGAAATAAGTCAGTTTGGGAAAGAAATGGCCCTAGTATAACCATCAAAGATGTTGTGTTCAAAGAAAATCGATAGCCGAGCATTAACATTAGCTTACTTGTAATAACAGGGGTTACCCTATGGTCATTTCTTATTAAGGATTCGACAATTAGCCCAGATACCACTGTCATCCTTCATCCAGTGGTTACTCGTCCACGAAAATCTGAAAAATATGACGAAAAGTGTAAAGAGCTGCCTATTGTAAGGCATTACAATGCAGCCTCTCCACCATGTCCGCCCCTAACTACCGTACGGACGTTTTTGTAATCCGCGTATAAGCTTTACAATGGCCGAGTTCATGATCTCTCATAGCGCGTGCAAGTAATACGCTATTAAATAAGTTGAAGGTAGTTGACCCGTAATAGTTCCGCAACATTTCGGAGCCCGTGATCTTTCACAATATTACCGATGTGTCCTAATGAAATCATTCGGAAACCTCGGTCAACACTGTTAAAGTATATGACTTCGAAACGATGCGGGAATATAACGGTTCAACAACCTTAAAATAACTAAGATGGCGTTTCCAAATTCAATTTTACCATATCGTCAAAGCGAAATCTAGGGTTGACCTAATAAACATAAAACAAAGGTTTTTGATACCACTGTTCCTTGATAGTAGACGTACTTTAATTCCAAATGACGAATCATATCTCTTGCATGAGTAGGATACATGCTAATCATATTACGGTGTCTCTGCTCGCGTGATATGAGTTCAAAAAAAAATTAAGCCATGATTCTTTGATAATTAGTGACCTGGCTATAGAAAGTCGGTAATGGCATAGCAGCCAGACGTCCGTTTTCTTGGGCGGAATTATTTGACATTGAAAGGTGATGCGTTATTTTGTTAATCAGTATGTTATCATGCTCCTCTTCGAAGATGAGAGGGTATAATGCTTTGCACTTGTCGGTCGGTCCGTCCGTCCGTAGACTTTTTTTTTGTCCGGAGCATATCTCAAACAGTATGCGAGCTAGAATCATGTTCAACTTCACCCGTGTATAGATCTCTTTGAGGAGAAGTGCTGTACTCAAATACCATAATTCTGCTCATTTTATATCTAAGCTATTACCCTTTATTAAATTCAAAGAACCGTGAAACTTCACGGGTGGATAGATCTCGTTAAAGGGGAGTAAAGTGCACAAGAACCATAGCTCTACTCGTCATAATTTTTTAGTTATTGCACTTTGTTAATTGACAAAGAACGTGTCATGGACCTGCTCTTATGGGAGGGCATAAATATTGTACAATTATTTCTTGTTATTACTTGTATTGTGAAACATTATTGACCTGTCGCTCTTTTAATATTTCTGATGACCTTCATTGATATTCGGAACCCTCTTCCTTATATGGATTAAAAATACACGAACATTACTTTAAAATAACAAAATATACCCCGTTGTTATAAGTGACCAGATATAGATATATATCAGATATATATATATATATATATATATATATATATATATATATATATATATATATATTTCGTTTATCTAATACGATGTTACTTTTAGGGCTATTTAGATCTTATGAAAAAAAAAACAGCTCAATTTACGAGGGATGATCCAGAAGTTCGGAGAATAGGCTAATAACTTTCGCATTTCTAGCTTGTTCAGTATATATTTTGGTCAATTAGAAGTTAAGTAACTACGGAGCACATGAATGTTGTTAATTTTGCAGAATTATCTCTAGCGGTCTAAGAATACGCTACCATAGAAACATATGTATACTAAGGCGGGGGAGCGCGAAAAAATATTGAAACTCTGTTAAATAAATCAAGTTTCCTGTAAGTTTTCTGAAACTTTGGTTGGAATTCCTTGGCTAAATTGAAAAAGGAAGCAAAGAGAATTTATTCGTTATTGTTTAAAGCTTTTGTGGCACTTTTAACGAGCAGAGAATATATTAAATAATTTTGAATAAACGAGGGAAAATGACAGGACGTCAACACCAAATTATAAATGCCGTTTAATTTTCGCATTTTGACATGATCTATGCTATTCATCAATCTTAACATTTCAGATAATTTAGAAAAATGGTAAGAGTATGCATAAGAGAACTTTTCCTAAAGCTATTTCGGATATTCGAAAAGAGACAGGCTTCAAAGGAGCATTTAGAATGATATAATGGAGTTTCAACGAACGAACATATTGCAATTGATTCTCAATATTTTCCAAAAATAAATGTCCTGCATTTGGCTATCCACTTTACTAACAATACCATGCATATAGAAATTTTAAACAAATTTGATTCCAAATGGAATGTGGTTTATTTCTGTAAGTGGACGTATCCGGTACAGAAAGGCATGAGAGTAAGCGTAGACTATGTTGGAAAGAGTTATTATTGACGTCGCATTCGACGTTCTTGCTCCCCCGCCTTAGTAGGGGGTCTCTGTCTTGTTTCGTGCATTTTTCAGCCGCTATTGAATGTAAACATTTGAAAATTTCCACGTTTATTGCACAGATGATGCATTAAAAGACCGTATGATTTATGTTTTGATAGTGAACTTTTCTGATGAATTATAACCTCATTTTACGAACTTTTGGATCAACCCTCGTACTTCATCTTTTTCATAGTTTTGTGTAGGGTTTACGTTTGATATTCTGCATTAAGTGATTTCCTATTGCTCAATAGCCCAGGCACGACACAAAAAGGGTTTTAGAAAAGTATCGATTTGTCGCATTCCTCTTTCTTCGTTTTTTGTCTATGTCTGATGGTCTATTGAGGAAAATAAAATGAAAAATGGGATAAAGAACTCGTAAAAAGAATTAACAAAAGTTACGACAAGCAGTGGAATGTATAAAAAAAATAGTAATGATATCATTAGAATTAAATCTCATGAACGAAAGAAGATCATTCAATTCAGTCGCAGCGCAAAAAGCTGCATAATACAAATTACTCCCCTTTGAGGAATACTTCCCCAAATCAGAATATAATAATGCAAAAACTGAAATAGATCTATAAGAATTTCATAATAAAAACATCCCTGCGTATTCTGTGTAATAAATGAACTGGCAGGGCGGGGCTTAACCGTGACGTAATTTGGCGAGTTTACTTTTCAATAGTTTGGGTTCTTTCAAATTTTAGTCGGTAATTATCTTTAACGCGTGCAAATAACTGTATCCTAAAACCTAAAGGATGCATGTGCTTTGAGAGAGTGAACGCGTTTCATCGTTTGGTTACCAATCTATGGTCTCGAGTTATTTATGTCGGATCTCTTTAGAAGTAGGTTATTTTAGTTAAAAGCTGATTTCCCTTAACCTTAAGCGCAACGACCCGTTACTTAGGCTCCGCCCTGCCAGGGCATTAATCAAGGATAATACTTAGTGACAAAACTTTCACAAACAAACAAAAATTAATATGATTTCACGCTCCGTTTAGGCATGAACATGTGCCAAGCAGGTTTTTTTTTTGTTTTTAAAACGTTTTTGAACATTTTGTGTCTTATAAACGCATGGCTGATACCGTGAAATTCGTATGAATATTTTATAATTGAATTCTTGTGTTGTTCACCAAGATTCGTGTATTCTGACAGAGTGGCTGCAAATTGGTTTCATTACTCAATGAAAACAATTTTGATAACGAAACTTTTTTGTAAGCAACCACGGAAAGTAGTCCCACAAGCAATCTATGTATTTGGGGATAAATTTTTAATATAAAGAGGTTATTGTTGATTTCATGGAGGTATGATACTGAAAACCTAATCAAACTCGTGTATGAATCCAGTGTGATTATGTTTTTATTTTCATACCCTCCATGAAATCGACAAATACCCTCTTCATCTCTTAATAAAATATAGCAAACGACGTAAAAGTTAATTGTATCAAACAGTATATGGAAAAGGCAATTGCCAATGGACAAGCAAAGAGTCGTACGTACGTCTTTTCAAGTAGTTTCTTCTCTCACTCACTGACTTTTATTGTATCATAAAACTGATCTTAAGGTGGTCCACCCTCAATGGGAAAAAATGAAATCGACATGACTCATCTTTTCTTGGATGATACAATTGTTTCCTTCTAAAATGCTAGCGGAAAATGATGACTTTGACTTTTTAGTTATTTCATCAGTGTCTATTCTAGGATTGCCCGGAAAGGTAGGGGAGAATTTTGTTGAAAATCGCCAACATTCCAAAAAAGATAGAAATCTGTTATTTCTCTAAGTAAAAAAAATACCCCGTCAAAAATAGGGAAGGGGGGGGGGGTTCAAAAGTATGCGCTAAGCTGCGCCCCCCCCCCTCCCTCCTAGAGTAGACACTGATTTTATTCGTCATGACAATTTTCATATGCCGTAAGTGCGCTTACGATATTTCAGTACTGCTACGACGATGACGTAAAAACCGGAAATGTTTGGTTAAAGCGATATTTGACATTTGACGATCTCTTCCGAAGCTCCCCGACATAAGCCGATTTCAACAATTACCCGTAAGGGGCGGACTACCTTAATCAGAGGTACAGATTGGGGGCTAGCGCCAATTTAAAATCTTTATTTCTCATTGAACCCCTATGTTGTTGGTACTCGTTTAAATTGTCTCGCCGAGACGATTAAAATGAGTACTCACAATATAGGATTTACCCAAGAATAGTTGGAATAATCTACTTTGAAATCCAAAATATCTTCTCTATCTATTCCTCTGTTAATTAGAATCTCTATAGGTACCTGATAATACATCCTATGTTGTTGGTACTCGTTTAAATTGTCTCGCCGAGACGATTAAAATGAGTACTCACAATATAGGATTTACCCAAGAATAATTGGAATAATCTACTTTGAAATCCAAAATATCTTCTCTATCTATACCTCTGTTAATTAGAATTTCTATAAGTACCTGATATTACATCCGTCTATATTGGTTGAACAATGACAGGTAAATGACTTTGAAATATTGAAATTTAATCACAACACTGTCCAGAATTAATCAGTTTTCGTGCCTTTACAGAAATTTGATGTCAGTGTCTTTTCTTTCAATTAACAGAAAACTAAGCTGAGAATATTTAGTTTCACTGAAGCAGGTACTTGGAAACGGTGGCCAGCGATGTCGAATAATAGCTTTTTTTTGGGGGGGGGGGGGGGGTGATTTTGTTATGGTCAGTGTTGACGTTTTTCGAGTTGTCGTCGATTTTTTTTTTTTTTTTTTTTTTTTTAAAGCGCTTATCCGATTGCAAGTCGATCTTGAAACAATAAAACCCCGGATTATTATTGTGGCTACAAAGCGTGTCATTCGTATCAGTTCATGAATACGGATCCTCTCTTCATAAAATTCATACATATGCACAAAATTAGTTTATTTAAAACAATTTCACAGCAAAACCAAGATTGAAAATAGTATGAAAAATTAACTATTTCGGTAAACGTTATTCTACTTTTCTCATATTGTTTTCGCAAAAATTATCGTCTTTAATATTTTCGAATAAATACCATGGCTCTTCGTTTTTTCAAACTAGTCAATTATGAATGGGCTTCATATGAAAAAGAAATCAAAAACGAAAAAAAAAACCAGCTATGCATTACAAGCCTGTTCCTTATTCTGTCAATCTGCAAAATTATAGACGTTTTGCAAGAAAAATTCTAGCTGAAAATGCTTCTGGATGTTGACCACCGTCATGAGCACGATATTGAGACAGGACGTCATATTTCCACGGTAATTTACAAAATCTGTCTTGAAAGAATTTATTAAGGTCCAAACATTTGATTTTCGTATTCACCATGTATTGGTCAAAGTTGCATTGTGTTTAAGATTTTAATACAAGAAAATGGGGGTAATTTGGAAAAGAGGTGGCTGAATGATGGAGCATGATGCCGATTTTGAATGCATTGATATTTTTATTAATTTCATTTCTAAAATTCAAGACACTATTGATCTTCTTAATTTGGTTAATATGTGTAGGGTTTTTCCCACAAAATATGCATCAATAAAAAATTTCACAGCCACCAAGGCAAGCGTTACGCTAAAATTTGAATGCCGCGAAAATATGAGGTCCGCGAAAATACGGAGTTGGATTGATATATGTATTTCGTTTGACCATTGTTCGGTTATTTATCAAATCAAAGCTGATAGACTGGATGATTATATAGTATTTTCTTGGTTGGGACGTTGTTTTCTATTCTATTACATTTCTTACAGCCAGAAATTGTGCATTTCCAGAAGACTTTGTCACCTTTTCTTCTATTAACTCTATACATGTAAAAGTATCAATGAAGAGCTTTTATTTACAAATCAATTGCTGATGCAAATATTAGTAATTGAGATTACGAAAGACGATTTATTTCTTAACTACAGTCGAACTTACCATAATAAAAGTCTGTGAATTATTATAAGATATTGCTTTTGTTTGGAAAACAAAGTCATAATTTTACTAGTAACTTTATGTTAGATCTTTTATCTTTTTTTAAAAAAAAAAAGATCTATATAGTTCGGGGCTAATATGTATCATCATCGTTTGTGTTAATGTATTTCATTTTTGACAATTTTCATACCAAACATTTTTACATGTCAACATTTTATTTCGTACATTTCATCTCAATATCCTTTCATAAGTAGTATTCAGAGCGTCACAATTTAACTTTTTTTATTTCTATTATAATTGAAGTATTTCCTGGTAAATAGTAATTCTATACCTATCTGTCGGTCTGTCTGTCTGTCTGTCCTATACCGTACACTTCTGTTCCCCATGAAATCCATCTTAATCCCCTATAGGTGTGAACATCGACTCGACGTTCAGAGAACATACCCCTCTGTGTACCCTAACCCATTTCTAGAGCAGGGTTAAGCAACATGCACCTCGTCCAGGAGCCCAGTGTAATCGAGCCGAGGATTCCGTTGCAAGATCTGAGTCAGGTAATGATGAAGTAATATACAGATAAGAGCTGGGTCGAGTAGAAATTTTGTACCCGAGATCTCGTTACCCGCGAGTACTCGAGTACCCATTGATTACTGTCCAAATTTGTATTTTATAAACTAAATACAAAGGCGGGTCCAGAATTTCTTTCTAAAGGGTTCAAACATACAGATTCCGACATGATTTTAATGGGCGCAGGTGTTGCGAGTCAGTGACTCAAATATAAGTGGCGAGGACTCTTAAAACTTTCTGTTGTAAGTACGTAGGACCATTTGAATATCAATTTCAGAAAAGATTCGAAATTTGTTTTATACATCTTCAATTTTTTTCTAAAATTGATCCACAAAGGTACACATTGCTTATACAATTGTCGGGCAACGGGTAATGAATTAGGACCCGGGAAGGAACGTTACCCTACCCGATACCCGGGTACTCGAGTATTCAGATCTACACACTTCTAATAGGAATGTGATGATTGTAATAAACCCCCGGGGTTGTATAGGAGCTTTTACGGCATATATATCTTTACAGGAAGAAATGAAGATTCGATTCACAACTCGATTTTTTGCCCTATATGTCATAAGTCATACCAGGGTTGAGAATCAGGTGCACAGTCTTTACCAAAGAACATGATAATGGTAAATACGCTATCAAATGAATTGAAATTTATTAAAATTAATTGAATCTTTGTAATGATTTTTCAAAATCGCCAATTTATGGTCAATTATATTGCCAATCTCGTGGACTGACAATATTATTGATCGTTAATTGACGCCATTGTAGATTTATTTAATATTATGGCCAGTATTGCGCCTTTCATTTTAAATGACTAAACCGCGACCGCCTTTCATAATTTTCAGTCATGTTGCAGTAGCAAGAGCATCTAACAATGTATGTAGTTCTCGTATCAGCCCTGCATTCAGGTTGACTAAACGGTGCAACCTGTTTGCAGATTGTACCCCGCTCTGCATATGCAAAGCGGGTTATAATTTGCAAATTATTTGCACCGTTTTGTCATCCAGAACGGAGGAAAGTACTGTCACACTTTCCCCTGTCAAGGAACCATTAGCACAGAATTAAATGCATCAATTTGTGCCTATAGGGCCTATAGTTTAAACTCATTATCACATATAGATGAAATATGAACGTATATGTATCTCATTTAGATACAAAAAGAATTATTACACTATTTACCATGGCGTTGTTTTAATGAATTTCAGTATCTTTCTGGTACCTTTTACCGCCCTATTTAACTCTGTCATATGATATCAAATCATATCTTTTTTCTTTGTGTGTTTTTCCAATATTCCATTTTTCAAAGAGATATTCTTTCTTGATGTAATATAAAAATAAGATTAACGGCTGGTGTCAAATTTTTAATGAAAATAACTGGTAGTAGGCTATATATTCCAAAGTGGCACGAAAATGCCATCATTTGAAAAGTAAATCTGTTCGATAATAATTTGGATTATCACGAAATTAGGTGACCAAAACTTCAATGTTCAAAATTCACAACATATACATGTATATGTCTATGTACAAACTTCAATGTTCAAAATTCACAATAAATATCTGTGTACTTCATAATTTAGCTACAGAGACTTACAGGTTGGCCCAAAACAAACATGCCATATCACTGTAATTAGGAGCTGAAGGGAGTTTTTGTTGACTGCATCGAGGTATGAAACTAAAAACCTAATTACACTGTATGAATATATGAAGCGGATTCATACATGAGTGTTATTAGGTTTTTAGAAGAAATCAACAAATACTCTCTCCAAATCTTATAATTTAATATTATGAAGCAAAATAGATGAAGATTTGTCAATGATTAATAATTTTCATTACAGGACTACTTTTTGTGAACGCTTACAAATTAAATGCGTACTCAAAATTGTTTTCATTGAGAAACAAAATCATTTTTTTCAGCAAATGAGAATGCATAAAAATTGACGTAATCATCTAAAATTGAATTATTTAATTGTACAGAAATTATCATAAGACATTAAAAATAACTACAGACAACAGTTTTCATTTGGGCAGATTAGTATAGGTGTATTTTCAAAATTGAGCTCTGACGTAGGAGTTGAGGCCATTATCATAGGCGTGTCAGGTAAATTTAAAAAACATATGATAGAAATCTAACCTGGTCTTTATCCTTTTTTAATTTAACCTTCACTTTTAATATGAAAGTACATGTAGTTAGTAAACCTTGCGATTTAAGACAAGCAGTAACTTTCCTTTGAAAGGTAATGGTATCTCATTTAGGTTATGTTTTAAACCTGCCCTGCGTTCAGGATGAAAACGTAAGCAAAGCGCTTTCGAAATAATACCCGCTTTGCACGTATGTGCATGTGCAATGCGGGGTATCATCTCAAAGCGCTCGCGAAACATTTACATCCTGAACACAGGCTTTATTTTATCTATTTCGAAAGAATAGCACGGGAATTTAACCGTTAAAAGTAGATTTCACGGCTCACTGCGCATAATCTACCTATAAATAGTTTGTGGACAATCAAAATGTCATATTCAAGTTGTACATTTTTGTCAGTCCAATGACAAAATATTGCTCAACCATGATCCATGCAAGCTTAAAAATGATAAATAGTCTGTCACAAACTGCAATACCAATAGATTCTGAACCCATTTCAGTGTGCTGTCATGCGTTCAGGATACCACATAAAGGTATGTGCAAAGCAGGATGCCATTTCCCAAACATTTTGTGAACCTTTGCATTCTGAACACGTCTCTGCTTAAGAAGACCAAATTCAAGATTATAACACAATGGTGTAAAACGCATACATCAAATCAGAAGAAACTGCATAGAACTTTATATTCCCAATATAATCCATATGGCATGTGTTTTACTGTGTACACAGATAGCTCCGCCCATTTATCATACTCAACATCATCATTAGTGGTAATGTTAATGCTTTTGATGTCATATAACCCACATACTTAATGGCACACTTTGTTTTCTTTAAAATTCTTCCAACGTCAATAATATTACTTGTTCATTAATTTACATCCATAAAACTGTTATAAAACTATTTTACACCAAAAAAAGGATATTACAATTAATTTCAGAAATGTGAACCTGTTATTTGATCTTAACGTTGATGTAGTCTGATGGGGGAAGGAGCTATATGCAAAGGAAAATCTGCCGGCTTTGCCCTCAGATTTTACCTTTTGCATATAAATCCTCCTCAAGCAGACTTTACTCATGGACACATCAACGCAAAAATGAAATCATTTCAAAAACTTATTCATTTATAGAAATAATTGACAGATTGCTGCTGTAAAAGAAAATGACTGACCAATCCAAACATGAATTTATAATGAGCTGTCTGTATAACTTAGCAATTTTCCACCATTTTGTTTGAAACATTTTCATAAAATGGGTCACTTGTACCTCGTAGAAAACATGTTTTTCATGTACCATATATTTGCAGGCAGATAACTGAAAAAAAATAGAGGGTGTGTGTCATGACGAGGGTCAAAAGGCTTTGCAAGCAATCCAATTATAGTAAAACGTTTATTAAAGCGACCTCTCACAGGACCACCAAAAAACGGTCATAACAAAGAATGGTAACTTAGAACACAATTAGAAAAATAATTTTGATTGATGTGTATGTAATCGTGTATTTCTCCATAACCAAATGTTTAAAAAAACTCAACAGAATCATCTCATTGAGACGATTCTAATGAGCTTTAACAACATAGAATTCATAGACCAATAAGTTCTACTTTTCAAGATATTTTGGTTTAAAGAAGAGTTTCTGAAAAGGTTGCTTAATAAAAATGGACACTTAATAGATGTGGTTGCTAGAGCAAGAAGGACTGTATTTGCATTTAAATTGTTATAGTACATTTTATTGTGACAGTTCAAGAACAAGATATTAAAAGGCTTTTTATCTCTCTGTCTTTAATCAACAATTTAAATCCATTGAAGACAAAAACAAAGTAGTGGAATTTATTTTAATAAAATATGTCAATATTTGATATCTAGAAAAATAATAAAGATACAGTAACAAAATCATTTTCCTCAACTTCTTACAAATTATGCCATATATAACAATCCTGTTATTATATGTATATTTGATAATCACAGAATTATAGATAACAAAAACTTAACAAGAGGTGCTTGGACAACACTTGAAGGAAATCAGCCAATCAGAGAACAGCATTTCAAAAGTATATATCACAGATACAACTCTGAGCATTATATTTAAACATATATCGAGGGTATAGGGTAAGACTGTACTAAGTGTATATACACTGTATATACACCTAGTACAGTCTTGCACTAAACCCTCGATATGATGGTAGTGTAGGCACATGAATCTTGACAGTTTTTGTGTGCTGAGTCATTTCAAAAAGATATAAAGCAATTTATATCAGCGCTTTTCTTGAAAAGACTTTCTATGGTCATAAATATGAAGATCTACAATAATTTGTAACAGAAATAGATTCATTAGACATTTCAGCATAATTTCATTATTGAAACAATAATATCACAGCGAGTTTTACTCTTATCATTGTTTAGTGCTTTGGGTAAAAAATACGGACATTGGTAGAAAAGCATGGTCTAAGTCAGATAGAAAATCTTGTGCCACAGTTTACTCATGGCACTCATTTCTATCCTATACAGTTTGATTTTGAATTGGGGTTTTACGTCGCTTTCAACAATCTTTCAGTTATATCGCGACGACTGGAGCACCTAACGATGGATTCCTGGTATTTCTCACACCAGTACTACCACCACATCCCTTTCCTAGCCTCCAGTTGCTATTCCACATAGGTTTACGATTATCTACCCATTGGTGGAAGACAAATGTCGGAAAGGATAAGTGCCGCGGCCGGGGATCTATGCTATACAGAGAAACAACATATGTTTAGTTAGCCAATTCATTATATAATTATATGAATAATCTGTTATCTTATGTCATGTCAAAACTTGTCAAAAAGTTGTCCAGTATATATGTGAGGGTTCAATACTGACTTCTAAGACCAAGAGCTGTCAGTGGACAGCAAAGCTTGACTATTCCATGTGCTGGATAGTAACAGCAAATCAATATCAACATTGGCAATTTCCATTCAATTAAAGTCAAGAGAAAAGAATCATATCTTATTACTGATATACAACATTTGCTCGTAAAAACTTAACAAGGAATTTCTAAGTCCAAGAAGGATTAAAATTCCAGTAAATTCAACATCAGAGAAATGAATCTTGTTCTAGATGCTGATAATGAGGTCACAGAAACATGCACAAATTAAAAGTAGAAATATTGATAGATTAAATGAAGTTTTACGCCACTTTCAAAATTTTTTCAGTTATATTGTGGTGGCTGGAGCACCTAACAATGGATTCCTATTATATAACTCAGCAGTACAACCATCCATTCTAGCCTCCAGCTGCTATCTCACATAGGTCTACGATTATCAACACATTGGTGAGAGACAAATAGTCAGAAAGAATGAGTACCGCTGTCGGGGATTGAACCCAGGGACTCTAGTTAAGTAGAAATAGATATATAACTGATATACAAAATTTGCACGTAAAAACGTAACCAAGAATTTCAAAGTCCGAAAAGGGTTAAAATTCAAATAAATTCAACATCAGAGTAATTAATCTTTTACTTGATGCTGATATTATGGTCACAGAAGCATGTACAAAGTTTCCAAGCAATAGCTTAAGTAGAAATAGAGATAAAACTGATATACATCATTTGCACATAAAAACTTAACCAGGAATTTCTAAATCGGAAAAAGGGTTAAAATTCCACTAAATTCAACATCAGAGTAATGAATTTTTTTCTAGATGCTGATATTATGGTCACAGAAGCATGTGCAAACTTTCAAAGCAATAGCTTTAGTAGTACAGAGATTTTAAATGCTTTCACCTAAAAACTTAACAAAGCATTACGCCGTCGCCATCGCAGACCCCTATGCCCGGGTGACCGGAATAGAGCCCCTATTCTATGAATAGTCGAGCTAAAAAGCAGTCAAACAGACACCCAACTTATGAAATCAAGGAGTCTAAGCTAGAATTAGGGAGACCACATTTTCGTATTTGGCAGAGAAAATTGTCGAAAAGAAGAAATTGTGAAAAGTAATTTCCTCTTTTTCCACAATAATTTTCACAGAATTATAAGATGGTTCTCCTTCAAATTAATAAGTAGATGCAACCAAAATGTTATATGCAAAAACTTTTGTATTAAAGAGATCTGAAACTTTGACAAATAGAGTTTATATAGAAACTTCAAGGATATTTCTCTCACCATTTCTTTGAGGAAATATTCGATGACCAAGGAGTCCTTCAGACTCCTGACATGCAAAGTAAAGGAGTCCTGCCCACAAAATACAGAGTCTTGGACCCCCAGACTCACCTTAGAGTTGAATCCTGTTTGTTATTGTAACAATACATTTGTAAGTGTTCAATACCAGTATCTCTAAAGAATTTTATTATCATCTCCAACTACTTTTTCTTTAAATATGAATGTAACCTATATAAACATGTACTACATGGACACATACATAAATTTCTAGGCACAATAGGAATGCACTTACCTCGTTTTGTAATTTACAATTTGGAACATTTGAAAACAAGAGTTGCCCGCGGACAAATGTAGCTCCCTATATCTGCTGCTTGTTACAAATAGTACTTGACCAACAATCAAACTTAAAGGTCAATTTCTCTAAGATCTAATATATATCAGTCTGATACAGAAGAAAGAAATACAAAAACACTTTTGTTTCAAGTACATGTAAAGGGTTAGGTAAAGTGAAAGCCTACAGCATGATGAAGTCACTAATGGAATGGCAAAAATGCAAGATTAAAGCAATGTGCCAAAGTTTCAAAAGTCAGGGTCAAGGTCACAAAGTCAAGGGACTTTATCACAGGTGAAAGCCTGTCTCACCTGTTGAGTAATGAAATTAAGTATAATTTTTAGAAGTTTTTATAAGTGCAAAATTGGTCAAAGTCAAACTGTCAAGGTTAAAGTTCATAAACGTTAAAGGTCAAGGTCAAAATGTCTAGGAGCTTGTCTATTGGTGAAAGCCTTTCACCTTTTGACTGTGTATATGAAGTAATGATGACCCTAGCTAAAAAATATTCAGAAAATATATGCAAAGCTAAAGTTTTTGGTTAAAGTTTTAGGTTTAAACTATTTGTAAGTCCATAAAAGGTCAAGGTCAAAATGTCAAGGAGCTTGGTTACTGTTGAGAGCCCATCACCTGGTGACTGTGTATATGAAGTAATAATGTCCATAGCTGAAAGCATTCAGAAAATATAAGCAAGGTTAAAGTTTTTGGTTAAAGTTTTTGGTTATAGTTGTATGAAGTCCATTAAAGTTCAAAGTCAAGGTCAAAATGTCAAGGCACTTAGTCACTGGTGAAAGCCTATCCCCCGGTGAGTGCGTATATATGAAGTAATGATTCTTTAGGTAAAGCATTTGGAAAATATAATCAAAGTTATAGATTTTTGATAAAAATATTTTGGTTAAAGATATTGGTTAAAGTTTTTTTTAAAGGGTCAATGTCACTGTCTCAAGGTCATTTTGACATGGGTGGTTATCTCAAATGAAAGCCTTTACCCTAATGAAAGTTTCTGTAAAATATAAAGCGTCTAGGATAAATATTGATAGAAATAGAAATCTTTAACCTAATGTGGATGTTGACACTGAAATATAAGCCGACATCCCAGGGTATGACAATAGCTCTTCCGAGACTTATGTCCCAGGTGAGCTACAAAAAATTTACCAATATCTTTTCCTGATAAGTGAACAATTTAAAAGGAACAAGTACGCTGTATTAGTTGCAAATACTCAGCTGTCAAGTGCCAGACTGTTAAAAATAAATCATAGTAAAAAGAAGCTTTGCTCTAAAATTGATACATGTTTCATTTAGTGACAACAAAAACCTTGTTTTTCCTTGAATTGCATTCTTGATAATGGCAATTCAACTGATTTCATGTTTGCATAAAATTTATGAAATACTTTAACAGCATTTTTTCTCTTTAACCCTTTCCTGTTTTACAACATTTTTGACCTGTCCAAATACAAAGGTTTTGCAGGGGAAATCTAAAGTGGATTAAATTTGAAAAATAACCATTCAGTTGGGTAGAAATAGTGTGGAAAAAGAAGAAATTGCTTGTCGGAAGCAATTTCTTCTTTTTTCACAATGTTTTCTCAATCATGAAATCACAGGCACGTAAAAAGCAGGGATTAAACAACAAAGGGTTAAGAAGAAACATGTCTTAAAATTGAAATTTCAATGACATTTAGTTTATAATCAGTGGCACAAAAACCCTTAATGAATAGGGTCAAATAAGTTGTTTTAACCCTTTCCTGTTTTACAAAATTTTGGACCAGTCCAAATTCAAAGGTTTTGCAGACGAAAATTTTAAGTTGATTTAATTTGAAAAATGACCATTCAGTAGGGTAGAAAATAGTGTGTAAATAGAAGAAATTGCTTGTCAGAAGCAATTTCTTCTTTTTTCATAACGTTTTCTAAATCATAAAATTACAGGCACATAAAAAGCAAAGGGTTTAAATTAATGACACAATATGATTAAGTGTAAAACTGGAGAAACCAAATAAATAGATCATTGTTTTGAACATTTACTAGAAAACATTTCTATTCATTAAAGATGAATTCTTAGCAACAAAATATATGAAACAATATTGCAACATTAATATTGCATTATATTTAATTACATATCACAGCTTTTTTTTTTGTCAAAGGTATGTTATTCTATATTGGTTTCTTTTTTTTTTTTTTTTTTTTTTTTTTTTTTTTATAATAGAATAAACAGAGAGGCAGTGTAAAAAAGAAGAAATTCAGACAGCAATTCAAATAACATCTTCTAAATTCTATTGAGGACCAATTTTAAACCACTGTAAAGAGGATATTATTGCTGGTCTTACTTTTTCGTGATTTTATCAAATCTGACATTGCACTTGCTTTTATTTTCGAACAAACTGAACAAAGGGAATAATTCTTTGAGACTGATTTTTAACATTTATTTTTTTCCCGAATGATAGTTAGATTTAGAAAGGAAAATCGCTGTGTTGTCACAACTGGCATATATATAATACATACTTAGTGTTTTGTATGAGAAAAAATATCTAACGAGGTTGGGAGAATTGATCATTGTCGAGGCTCTGCAGAGACAATTATCAATTCTCACATCCGAGTTAGATATTTTTTTTCATACAATACATTAAGTATGTATTATATTTATCTTATAACCTCTATATGTCTTGTTTTCATCGATGTTTCTTACTGAAATGCAAGTTTCTAGAAATAACCGCATTATATCATTGTTATAAAAATAACTATGTGATATCATAAAAAATATCATACGGGATGTTATCATATGGATATGTGGATAGTTACAAGATAAAAATGCTACCCAGTATCACTATATTTTACAACAAAGGTGTGAAAACTGATAGCCAGTAGTGAAAAGGTGTCATGACTCTGATTAATATTTCTTATGTTCAAAATGCCATTATCATTTACATTTATTATTTGGTTCAATGATAAACGTAGATGCACTTTAAATAACTATTTGAAACAAGTATTTAACTTTTGAGTATAAGAGGGTTTTTGTCCAACTTACCCGTTTATCAAAATGTAGAACTGATGTTCTACTAACGTGTCTAGATTATCTTTGCATGAATGAGCTAAGAGCATAGAAAGTAAAAATTTCCATTGTGGTAAAATTTCTTGTTTTAGAGTATTGGAACAGCTCATAAGATTATCAGCACTTTTAATAGCTTTATGTTGATCCCTTAATATTCATTCTCAAGTAAGTTAGATAATCTTGGAATTGTAGTAGTAGATTTAAAGCAAATTTCTTTTTTTCAACAATCCTTTCCCAAGAACAAAATCACAAAGCTGTAAAATTTCCAGATTTTATAAGAAAAGTTTTAATAAATTGCTAACACCCACCCACCCTCCCCTACAACTCTACATTTTCTTCATCATTTTCTTTATCAACTTTCACTTCTAATCTAGAATGCTGAGGGCAGGAATTAATGCCACTAAAATGTTTACCAACTGTCCCTATAATAGCCTGTTTACACGCAAAACATATTTGACAGCCGCAATTCCAGCATCGCATGTGATTGTTTTCTGTCTGTTTCTCATTCTTCTGTTTACAGGTGACGCAGCGTAAAATATTCTTGATTAGGTCAGGGTGGACCTTAAGTCTTGCCTCAATTAATGTTCCCTGAAGATATACATGTATAATAAATTTTAATCATTTTTATACATTATATGCCTTGAATATAAATGATCTATTATCCAGAAAACTACTGGCTTAATGACATAACATGGCAATTATTATTCTCAGTCTATTATCAATTTAATTGTTATTAAGGTAGGTTTTCCTGAAACACTGATTCATATGTCAATTCATTTATGACATTGTCACTCAAAAAAATTCAAGGAGTATATATGATACATACTATCTAACAAGGTTGGGAGAATTGATAAGTGTTGAGGCTCTGCCGTGATAATTTTCAATTCTCACCACCAAGTTAGATATTTTTTCTAAACAAAACACTCAGTACGTATTACATTTTCTTCATCATTTTCATTTACATCTTATAACCTCTATTTGTCTTGTTTTCGTCCATGTTTCTAACTGAAATGCAAGTTTCTAAAAATAACCGCTTTATATCATTATTCTAAAAATAACTATGAGATACCATAAAAAATATCATATGGGATGTTACCACACGGATATTTGTATAGCTATTAGATAAAATTGAAAACCTGTCAATTGAAATTGGTGCATGGCATTGACTATTTGTGGGTTAACATAAACAAGAGCACCATTACCAGTCTTGACTGCAAGTCCTTGATAGCTTATAGTGAAAATTTATAAATTGAAAAAGGGGCAATCCTTATCATTAATGACTTTAATTCCTTATTAGCCAAATCTTGAATCTTTGTTTTGTACCGAAACAAGTTCATGACATTTTCAACATTTTTACATTAGTGTAATACAAAAATAAGCCAAAATGAGCGGCTAACTGACACATATCATTCAAGATATTCTCTAATTGTCTCAAGAAATTTCCTCATAAGAGTCTGTGCATATTGACAGCTCAGTGCAAAACAGTTGTAACTGCCTATATATCTATAGGCAGTTACAACTGTTTTGCCCTGATCCATCTTTAATGCCCAGACTGATCTGGATCTTTACTCAACCCACTTGTAAGTATTTCATGAAAATACACAATTCAGACCCTTTACCTGATTCTTCGTCTTTTTGACAGGTTCAGGGGCAGGAACACGTACAGGGACATTCATCAAATTCACAAGCCTCATGTCAGAGTTATCTATCATTCTGTCACCAAACTCAAATGTGTTACATTTAGAGTTATCTGCAAAGTGTGAGTAGCTGGTGATTTCTCTACCACAAATCCAGCACATTCCAGCGTGGCACACTGAACAGTGTACAAAATTACATCTGAAATAAAAATTAAGTTATTGTAAATATTCTATTGATTGCCGATGCTTTTGAAAAAGCCTTCTTCCTACATGCAAACATTGAAGTTGACAATTTCATAGGTGTGTTTTGTTTTGTTTTTTTAATTGTATAAGCTTATATTGAGCATCCAATCACTTCTTTGTGGATTTGATAAAAACTTTAAAAAAGAAATTCCAAAGATTTTTCAACCCTGAAAAGTTTTAATATTTCTTTGATTGAGAGAATTATCACCGACCAGTTGGGAATCACCATTCATTGTGATGGAATCTCATCAAATTTTTTTTTTCACAGTGACAGCTATCTGTCACAGCTTATATTTAATGACAAGTCTACAAATAGTATCAGGCAATATGATAAAAATCTGTCACTCTCTATGGTTTGCAATCACAGATCTTGGATTTCTGAAAATAATAGATACTTTATAACACCTTGTTTAGCTTTGAAAAACTAGACTGTTGCAAAGCGGACTAAAACACCCATTCAAGTGCTTGTCAATAATGAAGAGCCATTTTCCATGAAAGGGCCAAAACTCTGTTAAACATCAATGGTTCTAAACCAAAATACCATTTGCACATCTCCATCTGATACTGATCACAACATCAATTATTCTGTAAAGTTTGAATGAAATACACCCATAAGTTGCTAACAAATTGATGGTACAAAAAGCCACAGACGGATGGATCAACCAACTAACAAGCTGACTCCTATATACCCCTGAACCATAAATATCTATGTACAATGTATATGAAATGCGTAAACAGGAACAACAGAAAACAATATGACCCTAGTCTTTTGATGTTGGGACATAGAAATATTTGAGAACCTACAGGATGAACTATCAAGATTGGAAATGACAGTTACTTGTTCCCCTGAACTTTTCACTATCTGAAGAGAAGATTAATTTTAATCACACTTCAAAAATAATCTATTTTCACCAAGTAATTGATGTTTTATATTTTTACAAAGGGAATATTATATAATATATATAGGGCTCCCTAATGTTATTTCCAATGACAACCAAACTAAAGATTAATGATGACTTACCCTGAGACTTTCATGATCTTGGCATTGCATTTTGGACATGGTTTGTCCAGTCCTTTATGTAGCTTGTACTCTTTTGATTTCATGCCATTAAGATATTTGAAAACCTACAATCTTTTAAAATGACCAATTAAGAAAGGGATCTACAGTCATTGGTCACCAGGACCTTTTTGAAGAGTAGATTAATTTCAGTCACTGCTCAAAAATGATAACAGAGCCTAGAATAAAAATGTAATTAAGCAAGCCTTGGCGAGCTTAATAACATTTCTATTATAGACCAGGTAAAGATCAGCTTGTCTATAAGAAAATCGGGTAACAGATTTTTTTCTCATTAAAATCCAGATACTAAAACTACTGTGATTACATGTGTTAGATGATGTTGTGACGATGTCATTTAAAATGTGATTTACACATGTGTGAGACAAGGATATATGTAATGACTGTTTGCTATACAATATAAGGGTAGCTTTGTAGCATGTGTGGAAAAGGTAATATGACATAATGTAGAAATACCCCATGTTATTTCCAATGAAAGCTCTACTTAAGATTAATGATGACTTACCCAGAAACTTTCATGATCTTTGCATTGCATTTTGGACATGGTTTTGTCCAGTCCTTTATGTAGCTTTTACTTTGTTGGTTCTCAAGCTTGTGAAGCATTGCAAGTTTAGCCCTTTCCTCGCGCTCTTTTCTGTCCCGCTCGACTTCTCTTGCACTTAGTTTTCTTTCAGCTCTTTCCTTTTCTAATCTTTCAAGCATGATCTTACACATTTCACCCTGTATGAAAAAATGATATAGTGGATAATAACTTATCGTTATAACATGACAAATGTCACCGGGGTGAAATAACTCTGTTGAATATTTTTGATATTACACTGGGGTTATTACACTAGTTGGATCACTATAGAAATGAGCTACGAATATATAGCAATGTTATGTTTTCGTTGTGAAAGTGACATTAAAATGCATTTCGATGGCTCAGCGCAAAACAGTAGTAATTCTCTGTATGTTTATAGTGAGTTACAACTGTTTCTCGCTGAGCCATCAATTTGCTGACATTATTTCACACACATTGTTATATGTTTGCAGAAAAACTAGAATCTATAACTTCCTGGAATTTCCTGGTTTTACAGGAAAAATACAGGTCAAAAAGAATATTCAATTTGTGTCCATTGAAAACCAAATTAATTTAACCTCTCAACTTAAATAGATAAACTTGGCTTAGCCTCGTTTTTATCTGTTTATAGATGACTCATTTAAATTCTGTATTCAATGACCACTCATTCAATATCTTCTATATCTTTCATTGAGTGAACAAGCACAAAATAAATGACTTATCAATCTTTAATGAAAAAATATATAGTTCTATTTCTTTAAATTGAGAATGGGAAGAATATCAAAATATTGAGACAAATTTCCTTAAAAGTGTGAGTTTTTGCGAGTGATTACTATTAAAGAAATAGGTATATCCCACATTCAACATAGTTTTAGCTTAAGATAAATGTTTATTACAAAATCATAAATATCTGAGTGATAACATCCCATATGATGTTTTTTATGATATCATATTGATATTTTTAGAACAATAACATAATGCAGTTATTTTTAGAAACTTGCATTTCTGTTAGAAACATCGACAAAAACAAGGCAAATAGAGGTCATAGGATAAATATAATACATACTTAGTGTTTTGTATGAAAAAGATATCTAACTTGGTTGTGGGTTGTGGGATATTTGGTTAAGTTTTGATAAATTTGACCTTGAAAGATGAATTTTACCTTGTCAGAAGACCTTAACATTGGTTTCTATAAATGGGTGTTGATCAGATCCTTAATCATGCCAAATATGAGGACTTCAGATTAATTAGGCTTTGAGTAAATCAAAGATTTTTTTATCTTATTAGATGACCTTAGCTGCATCAGATGGCCCTGACTTTGGTATATGCCAGTTCACATTGATAAGATCTATCATCATACAACATCAGCACTGTAGTTTGGATATACTAGAGGGAATTAAAAAATGTAAGTTCTTTGGTTAAGTTTTGCTAAATTAGTCATTGATGTCCTTGACCTTGTCTGATGACCTAATCTTGTCAGATGACATTGATCTTGATTTCTACAGATGCACATTGGTTAGATCTATTATCATGCCACATATTAGGCTGTAGCTTGAATAGGCTTGAAGTTATTCAAAAATGTTAAGTTTTTGGATAAGTTTTTTGCTACATTTGACATTGAATGACAACCTGGTTTGCACTAGATGACCTTGACTTTGGTATCTGCCAATTAATATCGATAATATCTATCATGGTTACAAATATAAGCACTGTAGCTTAAAATAGCCTTGAAAATATTCAAAATGATAAGTTTTTTTGTAAACTTTTACAGAAAGAAAGACAGACAAATGGACAGACAGACACAGGTAAAACAACATGCCCCAATCTTATCAATGTGGGCATAAAAAATCCATACCTGATGCCAAGTTTCTTCACATTCTGTACAAAATGAGTAATAACAGGCCAAACAGTGGGCTAGATTGAGATCTTGTTCTGGCTCTCTAATAACTACATTATTACAGCGTGGACAGTATATGATATCACCCATTACATCCAAGGCTTTCTGTAAAATAGACCAAAAGCGTTATTGATACACTAGGGCTCTATACTGAGGGCGTGATTTTGATTTCAATATGAAAAATATATAATACATACTTAGTGTGTTGTATGAAAAAAAATATCTAACGAGGTTGGGAGAATTGATAATTGTCGAGGCTCTGCCGAGACAATTATCAATTCTCACAACCGAGTTAGATATTTTTTCATACTATACACTAAGTATGTATTATATTTATCTTATAACCTCTATTTGTCTTGTTTGAGTCGAAGTTTCTAACAGAAATGCAAGTTTATAAAAATAACCGCATTATATTATTATTCTAAACATAACTATGTGATATCATAAAAAATATCACACAGGATGTTATCACACATATATTTGCATAGTTATAAGATAAAAATCATTATCTGTCAACCAATTCCTATATTGTGGGTACTCATTGGAAACGTCTAATCAAGTTGATTCTAATGAGTACCCATAAGATAGGGTTGAAATAAAAAATAACAGATTTAGTTTGGCATATTTCCTTCATATCTGTAGCACTGATACTCAGTAATGCATATGCACAACTCTAAAGTATTGTTCTGGCTCTCTAATAACTACATTATTACAGCGTGGGCAGTATATGATATCACCCATTACATCCAAGGCTTTCTGTAAAATAGACCAAAGGCGTTATTGATACTCTAGGGCTCCATACTGAGGGAATAATAATAATAATGATTTCAACATGACAAATTTCGATATCCGTCAACAAAATCCTATATTGTGAGTACTCATTGGAAACGTCTAATCAAGACGATTCCAAAGAGTACCCATAAGATAAGGTTTAAATGAAAAATAACAGATGTAGCCCTGATACTCAGTAACACATATGCACAACCCTATAGTATTGATCTGGCTCTCTAATAACTACATATTGACAGCATGGGGAGAATAAAATGTCACCCATTACATCCAAGGCTTTCTGTAAAATAATCTAAAAGTGTTATATATACACCAAGGCTCCAAATGGATTGAGTGATTATGATTTCAACATGAAAAATTCCATTACCTGTTAATCAAACCCTATAATTCACTTGAATTGTCTCATCAAGATGATTCCCATAAGAACCCATAAGAAAGGGTTTAAATGAAAAATAACAGATTTAGTTTGGCATCATTACTATGTTATTACAGAAAATAATGCTTTTGTTGTTTACTAAATGAAGAATAGATCTATCACTAAAACCAACACAATGATTCTCTATAGATACCTGTAGTGCAAGTTTATCATATCTTTTAAATTGTTCTTCAGTCAAAACATCCTGAAGTATATAAGGTGGAATGGCTGACGTACATTTGTGGGAGGCACATCTGAAAATAGTAAAAATTAAGGTATGAGTCAGATATAATTATTTTGGTTTTCAAAATTAAACTCAATCAGGATTCCCAGTGCTTGTGTTTGACCCTTAAACCAGGGTTTTGACCCCCAAAAATCTGAAAATATCTCAATTTGATCCCTAGAAATTTCTCCCAAGGGGGTCATTTTGACCCCCTTGAGAAATTACCAAGGGTCAAAACATGGTTTATACCTAAGATTTTCACAAATTACTACCTGAAGTGTTACAAATTAATTACTTATTGCATATCATTGCAAGAAAATATGCAAAATGCAACTTATGATTTGCCTTTTCTGCCATTTTGACCCCCAGATTTTTTTAAGGTGAGGAGTCAATGACTCCCTGATAACAAACACTAACACAAGCCCTGATTCAAACTACAATTTTCATTTCATACCTCATTGATAACAATTGTCTTAAATCATTTTCATCGAATTATGGAGAAATAACAGTTGATTATCACATTATAAACTTACTACCTCACACATTTTCACATTTTGTCTCATTTTTGCATAAGTGAATTACAAAAATTGTCTGTTTTTTGAGTAAGATTGTTTGATATTTCACTTTGTATACAACATAAGCGTTATTTCCACCAGTGGCTCCGCCAGTCGTGAAAATATAACTTTTGTTGTTCACTCAATGAAATATAAATCAATCTTATACTGAAACAGATGATTATCCTCTACGTATTTTGTTAAATGAGTAATAAAGTTTTCTGTTTTTGTCGAACTGGAGCATAATTCTATTGTCAAAATTTATTATTGTTTATAAAGGTTTTCCTGGATAGGGATCATGTAGCTTTCATCAAAATAAAAAAGTATGACTGCTATGACAATTTTCCCAGTGTTTCACTCACTTTAAAACTATTCCTGCAATGTCTTTCAACTTGGACTTATTTGATACTATCAGAAAGTAAATGAATAATGTTATTATCTTGCTTTTACCTCAAATTTTGCACTGTTCCCTCATTGACTAGCAGTTCACAATGAGCTTTCATACACTCTTTACACAGGAAGTGGTTACACTCCAACAGTAGATAAAACTTGTCACCCGGAAACCGATCAAAACAAATCTCACATTCGTGATCCTCCTTGAAAAACTCTTTCACTTCCTGTTCACGGTTATATTGGACGATTGACATGACTATTTCATTGAGGTCATTAGTTTCTATAGAGACACGACAATCATCGACGTCATCATCAATCCTGTGAGAAGTGACAGACAGATGGCTCTCAATACCTAGAAAACTGAAAAAGTAAAACACTTGCAAAAACTAAAAGATAGCAGATGGAATTTAGATATTGAACTTATTAACACTTATGGGTACCAACACTTAGCTGCAGGCATTGGATGATGCCAAAAATCTAAGAAAAAAAGGGTCATAAATCTGACAAAATGGCTTTCAGAGTTATTTTCCTCAATTGTCTGGATAGCTTTTGTGTTGTAGAAAACACATATGCTAAGTTTCATGAACATATTGATGGCTCAGCGCAAAACAGTTGTAACTCCCTATATGTTTATAGGGAGTTACAACTGTTTCACACAGAACCCTCGATATAGTCAAAAAGAACTGAGATGATACATACCAAGATAAATGTTTGTAATATCAATGCCAATGCCAAAGTCATCAATACTAACATCAACATAAGACTATATTCATAGGCAGCCACTTACAATTACTTTGAACTAATCCCCAATCAAGAATCCTCAGCCGTTCTACAGAATGGACCTCGGGAATAATGACGGTTGGGCCGAGAAAGCACATATTTTCTCATATGGATTTAAGTGATGTCTCAATTATCAACTTTTCTGCTTAGGATGATATTGTATGATAAACAACAAAAGAAGTAAAAGAAATTAAAAGTGGGCACATCATAATTTGACAAGAGAACGCAGTGTTTTATCATCAAATTATAATATACCAAAAATATGTCCACAGACGATCAGAAAGCATTAACAAGAAGAGTACTTTTTTAAGCCTGCAATCAACCAAAGTACCAACAGAAACCGAATTACCCAAAAACTGATCCAAAATTACTACACTTACGTCCAAGGTACTTTCCAGTTTACAGGAAAGTGTGAGCGATGTTCCAAATGACTTATCCCTTGATATTGGCACTTATTAAAGTTTTGAGCTGACATTTTAGATTTACCTTAACATAGTTTCCTGTAACCAGTCTAACCATGTGTACAGTATAGGCATCCCTGGAGAATCTGTCATCTTGTTCTCATACCATAGTTTATCCAACTCTTGACACACCGCTGACAGTTGTTTAGGAGATAACCATGCACATGTAATTACAAATGAGGGAGGGTCATTTGATGGGTATGAATGTGGTAAAGTCACATGTAGACTGACTGGAGGTAGAAAGGTTATGTCAAAGCCCCATATCACACGCTGTCCTGCAAAAATAAGAACATAAATATGCACAACTTTATACATAATCTAACTAGTAGGTCTAAAGAGTGATATTAAACCAACAAACTATATTTCATGAAGTATTCAGACCTTCAATTCCAAAAGATTTTCAATACAAAAATTTTAAAATTAATGCTAAGCAATAAATTAGCATGACAATTATGTAGCCAGTTTTGAAGGATATGGCCTCCAAATCATTTGACTTTGTCATATAAAATCAGCAGTTGTGTAAGTGAACAAAAGAAACAACTGGGCAAATATTCCATGTGAAGCTTTTTAAAACAGTCTTAAATTCTTTTCTGAATTTGATTTCCAAGTACTACAAACTTACATCAAACATCAAATAATTTTTAGAGTCCTTACTACTTATTTGCAAGTCACTTGCAACTCCAGTATCCCTTCAAACCATTTCAGAATTAGTATGTTCGAAACCCCCTTTACAGAAATCCTGGATCCGCCTTTGTATTTAGTTGATAAAATAAATATATTGACAGAGAGCATCGGGTACTCAAATACCCTCAGTTAACAAGATCTCTGGGGCCTGGGTACAAAATTTCTAATGGTCCCAGTTCTAATCTGTATATAACTCCACCATTACCTGACTCAGATCTAGCGAGGGAAACTTTGGCACCATTACACTGGGCTCCTGGAAGAGGTTCTTCGTGCTCAACAGGTAGAAAAACATCAACATGTAGTTTATCCTCTCCACTGTGTATAGGGACATAAATCTGAAAAAAAATTCCAAAATATTACATTATTGCTTATCAATGTTTTGTGCATGTTTTAAGTGTCCTTAAAAGTTACTGTCAGTATGATTCAATGCAGTGACTTTTGTAATTTTGGTTTGAAAGAAAAGTATAGCCTATAGGTGCCTATGTTTGGCCCTTGAGTGCTGGATTGCGGATAAAAAATCCAAGTCAAAAAAGGAGCATAATTAGCATAATATGCATATAGAGTTATCCCCCTTGATTGCTCCTTTGTTGGTGAACATGTGTGCCAATTTTCAGATGAATGCCTTCCCTAGAACCAGAGATATCACAATATGTCAAAGTTTTTGCATGAAGACGACGACGGTGATGCTGTCAAGGCTATAGCAATACCTCAGGTTTTCTCCAAAAATAGCTGAGCTTCCAAATTAGTGAATTAATTTTATTTTATTCCTAAACAACCTTTATCATACAATTTCCATAAGTTCAATTTTGGAGTCTCATCTCAAAGAATTATATATCTGACATGGAAGGATCTGGGGTGCGGACCTGAGGTCAGAGTGTGAGCCAAATGTTGTTGCCACAGTTTTGTTCAAGCTGTAGTTCTGATATTTTGCTAGCCCACTGGGGAAAATTATAAGAAAATTAAAATGGACCCCCTGAGACGAAATTCTAGATCTGTCCACATGGAAAAGTGGATTGAACTGGCAGCATTTAGATTTCGCATCATGATAGACTGTATTTATAATTGTATATCTGTAAGCTTTGTCTTTTCCTCCTTATCAATACAAATCTGCTATTCTACAGTTCAAGAATTTAGAAATATAATTATGTGACATGTGGAAAGGGACCATCCTGGAACTCCAATGATAAAGATATATGAAAATAGAACTATACAAGGGTTTACTAGGGGTCTCCAAGCTGACTCCAAACTAAAGGAAGGTAGAATGATTATTCTTGATTCAGAAAATTGCATAAATGCAAAAAGCTGCAAAACTGGTAAGCCTAGTACATGTAGGTAGTCTGACAACAGTTTCTGTACATACTTTTCGCACTTATAGGACGGCCCCTTTGCAAAAGTATGGTCACATATTGATGGCTCAGCCCGAAACAGTTGTAACTCCCTATAAACATATAGGGAGTTACAACTGTTTTGGGCTGAACCATTGATATGTCGAATCATCAGAGCTCCAGATAGACGGGATTTTTCAGATTTTAGATCAAAATATTTCAATAAAAATAGCACAAACCCTATATTGTTGGTACTCATTGGAATTGTCTTGTCAAGACAATTCCAATGAGTACCCATAACATAGGATTTTGTTGAGAAATAAAGATTTCAGACAGGTTTTACCCTGTGACGTTTTATCTGTATCTCTGATCATTTGAAGCAAATTAAATACCTTCATCATATTCATGCTTGTGATGTTGTTTATATCTAACTCTGTTACTTCTCCATTCACCCTCGAGAGTATTTCAATTCTATCTGGGTCCGCTTCAAAAATGGAGCAAAGAACTTCTATCTGTAAATATAAACAATGCAGGGGTGTGTAAATGTTAATTTCTCCCAATTGTCCATGGACAAGTAAAAGTCAAATTCCTACTTCCCCAGGATCAAAATGAACTTGTCCATTAAAAAATGGAATGATAAAATACCTGTCTAAAATGATTAAAAACTTGTTTGAATCTCCTAAAGTAACCATGAAGGATTTTACAAATTTCAATTCTGCATCACCCTTACCAAAATATATTGCGTCTCGCAAACATTTGCTGCAAATTTACAGCAAATGTTTGTGGTAAAATTTTCTGCAAATTCATTTTTTGTATGCAAATGAGATTTCATGCAAACAGTTTGCCGCAAACATCCTGCAAACACCCCGCAAACAATCTTTTCAACAACTCTCTTACTATAAATAAGGTTTTTTTTCCATTTCTATTAAGTTGCTTTTGTAATCCATGGGTCATTAATGTTTTTATGTGCAATGTTTTGGTTTCTGAAGGTTTTTAGTAAAAAGAAAAAAAAAATAGTTGAGTCTGCAGGACTTGAACCGGGGTTTTCTAGTTAAGGTCACAAAAAATATTTCATGAATATGTAAATCTGAGATTTCTTTCTCAAACTTCATGATTCTATATTCATTTGTCAGAGTAGACCTATGCTGACCTATAACTATACCTTAGATCACTGCACTTTTACCCTATCTAAGAAGAAATTGATAAACCATACCTTTTTAACTGCTACTCTCAACCACTGGACCACTGAGGCAGATGGTTGAGATAATCTCTTTATATGATAATAAACTTAATGTGGCTTCTAATCTGCCGCAAACTTGCTGCAAACTGTTTGCGAGAACAGTTTTAAAATTTGCTGCAAACAGTTGCCGGAAACAGTTTGCTGCAAATTTGTGACAAACTGTTCTCACAAACAGTTTGCAGCAAGTTTGCAGCAATGATGAAGTAGTTAGATTAATATATGTGCCGTTAAGCAAAATAGAACCATGTTAGGAGGGTGAAAAGTTTCAACTTGGGGAGGAACTACACTATCTGGGTAGGCTGGCTGGGTTTAAAACTTTTCCGGTTTATGAATTTTCGGAATTTAGAATGAATATTCCTTAACCATATAGCAATGTTTTCTGTGTTGAACCTCTGGGTAACCTCTGCTGAATGATCTGACTTCTTATATTAATATTCACTATACTTTACCAAGATGGTATCTTTTCATGCTTGGGATGGCTTTTGAATTATTTACAGCTAGCTTCTTTGAGCATGTGCACAAAAATTCATATATCTTTAATAATATTTAATGAAAATGGTATATATTAGTTTAAAAATGGAGTATTCGGCTGCTGTAAATACTATTTTAGGTACTGGTATAATGAATGGACTGGATGATGTAATAAGAAAAAATTCTTAGTAAATTTTCTTCCACCAGTATTTTCACACTTAGATACAGTTTATGCTTAGATCAGAATGCACATATATTCAGACTGATCTTAGTCTATACTGTCCGCTAAAGCCTTATGTAGGCCTACAGCATAAAATACTTAGATAAGCATGGGAAGGGTTAATAATGACTCAAAATACATTGTAGCTGTTTACAGTTGGGATGAAATTTAATTTTTTTTTCAAAGTTCATCTTCTTGCAAACTTTCTGCTAAGTGCATGATCTAACTAATGAAAAAATGTGTTCTCGCAAACTTACTGCAAACTTCCTGTTTGCAAATAGTTTTTTTAATCTAAGGAGTTTGCAGAATGTTTGCAAAAATGGATTTTCTGCTGCAAACACATGTTAAGTTGCTGCTAACTGTTCTCACAAACAGGTTAGTTTGCGGCAAATTTGCAGCAAACTTTGTATTTCTGTAAGGGTGCATGGATCTATGCCGGTTTGTTGATGTACATTATAACTTTATATATAGGCTTTATTATTATTGTTATTATTTTTTCGATTGAAAATCTTCTTCCAGATTTGTCTTTCTTGAAAAAAATAAATCATGCAGGTTAAATTGCTATTCTTTTCCCTTAACAATATTCAAACTAACTTTTAAGAGTTAATGTCACCTATTCTATGACAATTACAGTTTCACAACTTTCCCTGTTCAACTCAGGAGGTGAATGCTATCTAAATGGTCGCACAATGAGTGATTTTTACAATTAATACCTTTCTCTCTAATTTTGATAACAAAATGTAACCCAATAAATTGAAAGTTCATTTGTTTATGATGTGAAAGTCCCATTTTCCTCAACTTTGTTGAAAGAACTTACATATTAATGACCAAGGTTTTTTCCTACCTATTCCCTTTGTTATTTATTTTCAAAGAAAATTCAACAATCTGAGAAAATAACTTTTAAGACTTATAAAAATAAATGCCTATCATCAGGTTCCCTATATAGCTTTCATATGTAATTGGAAAGTAATTGAAAGTAATTGTTAGTTACATGAAAATATCATTTGTAATAAAAAAAAAATATAATCACTTGTAATTGAGAAAAGAGTCAATTACTAATTTACATACAATTACTTCAGAAAATGTAATTGATTACAGCTAATAATTAGTGGTGTAACAATAGGTCGAACTATTGCTGTATCTTGATATTTTACCTTGCAATAGTAAAAGGTTGATAGCATTTTTTTAATCAATAGATATCGGAATAGTTCCATCGACTATAATTTACAATAGTTTTTATTAAAATGAAAGTAGAACTAAATAAAGTAACAATGCTGCCTTTCTGCATGTTTTCATCAGAGAATGAGGTCAAATCAAATTCTTTTAAAGGGAATATCTGTAATTAACTAATTTGATCATTTACTCTCCAATTACAACGTAAACAGCATCTTACAAGAACAATATAAAATTACTGTCTAATAAAAGGTATGACGCTTTAAAATTGATTATTATCTAAATTTCTGTAAAAACAACTATTGTGATAGTATTGCTAAGTGTTGTGCGAAACTAAGAAACGGGCCATAAAAAGCTAATTCTAGTCCATGCACCATTGCATGCATCTGGTCTCGACTACTGTATAAACTGTATTAGTATAAAAGCTAATTTTGAACTCAATAGTCACCCCTAGGCTACTAATAATAATTGCGATTTTCAATTACCCTAGGTCTGTTTGATTGGCTAAAAAATATTCATAACTTCATGAATAAAATTTGCTCCCAAAAAAATTCCATACATATGATTAAAGAATTTATTAATTACATGTGTAGGAATATATACGCTATTGTAAGAAAGGGGGTGAACAGACCCTGGGTGAATGAGATTTACGGCAAATGGACACAGGGCAAACCAGAATAAGGGCAAAATTAATTTGGAGGTTAACAGACCCAGATATATCCTGGATTACTTAGTTCTCGATAGGCTTTGGTTATCTCCCTTACATTTCACCGGAGAGAGCAAGCACGTGACTTTTTTATCATATCTAAATGTTTTCTTTCATCAATAAGCCACAACATGTAATATAAAAAGTTCCAATGTGTCAGTTGCACTATAAAAATAAAACATCTGCTAAGCTTGTGTGAAAAGTAAATTACACAAGGCGCATTCCCCTATTCTCCATAGTAAATTTAACTTACATAATTTGAGCAAGTGTTCCAATGGATGAAAACTTAATCCCTTGTGGCGCTATCGGCAATTATCATAGTTGAAAATTTATTTGAAAAAATAGTATAGAAGAAGCATAAGAATAATTTATTTTTTCGCCATTTATAAGTATAGAGGAAAAAATCATATGAAAACGAGGCTCATACAAAAAATGACATGCCCATGATAAAACATAGTTTAATCCTTCAAGTAAGTTTGAGGAAAGATGGGTTTTTTTATCAGAGATCGTATTTCTGTGTTTTAATTGATCACTGATAAAAAAAAGAATTATTTATTACATTTTTATTTTTACTATTTGTTTTTTAATTGGTTAAAAATTAAATTAAAACCTGGAGCAAATATTGCAGATAACACACATTCCCCTTTTGGGCCCCAATAAATATAACTTTCGGCGGGAATTTTCTGCGGAGCTGGATGACCTCATTAAGGTTAAAGGTGCCTTAGCCAATATTGACATTTAGTTTTACATTTGAATGAAGGATGAAATAGATTAAGGATTTCTAGCCCAGAGGTAAAAGGGGAATAGTGATAAACTTATAGTACAGGGATAGTTGTTTAAATGCGTAGTATTATCATTCATTTATTGCATATGTTTCGTCAAAAAAGACCATTGCAGATGGGATAAATGAAGTCAACACATTTATGCTGATATCCTGGCTGATGACATCAAAACTTTGCAGAAATCTCGCGTGAAAATAAACTATTGTAAATGTGGGTATGTTACTCAACTCGCGACAATACAACTTCCATCTTTATATTTGGGAAGTTTTACAGTATGTAGCTGAGATGTAATAACCAATCCCTTCTTTGATAATCGACTGTCAGCACATCAAAGAGAGAGGAGGGGGTACATGATTGCAGCTACATGTAGCTTAGCTACCAAATTTAACTCATTGGAATAAGCAGGGGTGTGGAAATCCCATGCCCGACTTGTCCGACATGGGCTTTTTCTCTTGCGGGCAAGTACATATTTCTATGCCACTTGTCCATGGACAAGCAAATACCAGGGCAACACTTGATACAGTACAACAAAGATTTTGGAGGGCAGTCACCCTTTCGTTTGTTTGAAAGGGGAGAAAACATTGTCTTTAATGGAGAAAATGCTGGGTAACAGCATTTTCTTCATTTAGAACAATGTTTTTTCTCAATATTTATCAATTCATTTTTGTGTGGGAAAGTTCATTTTGATCCTGGACAAGAAGGAAATTGACTTTTACTTGTCCATGGACAAGTGGAGAAAAGTCGTATTTCCACACCCCTGGAATAAGCATTCGACCTCATCGGATTGTTCCTGTATGTTCTCAGCATAAGCTGTTATTTCCTCTGTACTCGGAACACCACCCTCTGCCATTCTTGTGAGATTATTGTGAAGAAACTGCGATTGAAAGTCAATATCGTACAATATCCTGTTTTGTTTTGAAATGACAGATGAAATTTTTCATTGAACGCTTGATATGATTCCTCTTTGCGCCTGTGGGACATTGATGAGTACAGGTTCTCGGCTCTGAAAAGAAAAGTACACTAATACAGGCAAAAGTAGTGTTTTTAAATATGAGTGCTTATGTTTTTTTCTGCAATTGAAAAAAAGTTGAAAGAAAGATTAAATGATCAGATTTGATATTCAGACACTAAATATTTAAAAGAAAATTGCGTTTGAAGAATGAGAACCATACACCGGCGGTATCGGAAGAAAGACTTTATCGTAAAAACAGGAATGTCAATCACAGTTACCGTTCTTGCGTATGGTTTCAGTTTCGATCTGTTGAAATAACGACAACTCATTCAGTCGGGATTTCGTCTTGCATCACACCAGACACGAATCATGGCTGATGCGGAGTTAGTGTTAAAATATGTCAGTGAAAATGGACCATCGGACTCGCTGGTTATCGCAGAAAAACTCGGTAAAGACCATCAAAGGATTGTTGGCGCTGTAAAAAGTCTCCAGTCCTTAGACGATGTTATTGTTGCTGAACAGAAACAGAATACGTCACTCGAACTGACAGACGAAGGGAAAGATGTAGCAGAAAATGGAAGTTATGAAGCTCTGATTTTCAATGCTATACCACCAGAGGGCATTAGTCAGGGTGAGTTGATGAAGTCTGTCAAAAATGCTAAAATCGGATTCAGCAAGGCTATGCAGGCAGGGTGGATCAAAATGGACAAGGCAGCTGAAGGAGGGCCCAAGGTTTACCGAAAAGTTGATTCTATAGATGACAATGTCCAGACAGTCTTGAAAAAAATCGCTCAGCTTCAGTTGGATGATGTAAGCGATGCAGACAAATCAGACTATAAGAAAAGAAAGTTAGTACAGGCGACTAAAGTAACCAGCTATTTGGTACAAAAAGGGAAAAACTTCACCCTGAAAATTGACAAACAAGAAACTGAGTTGACACCACAGATGATTTCAACTGGATCATGGAAAGACCTCCAATTCAAGGAACTTAATTTCGATGCAATGGGTGTAATGCCTGAATCTGGTCACCTTCACCCTTTGCTGAAAGTCCGAGCTGAATATCGTCAGATTTTCCTGGAGATGGGGTTCACAGAAATGCCAACCAATAATTTCATTGAGAGCAGCTTCTGGAATTTTGATACTCTCTTTCAGCCCCAGCAACATCCCGCAAGAGATGCTCATGACACTTTCTTCATCAAAGGTGCAGTATGATTATATTTGTATTCTGATTCATTATGTCTAACTTTATAAAAAAAAAAAGACTTATAACTGTGTTCAAATATTCCAACAGAGCTTGTCCATGTGTTTGAAATTGAGGAGTCATTGACTCCTTAAAACTGAAACTCTGGGGGGGGGTCAAAACAGTTTTTAGCGGAGTCAAAATAATAAATCATCAGTAGAATTTAAAAGTTCAAGAGTCAAATTGACCTTGTATAGATATGAAGTAAACAAATTCATTTGTGACAAGCTAATATATAAGATATATTATTGAAAATTTGAGGGAAAAATCCAAATTTGATATAGCCCTTGGAAATATCTCTCAAGGGGGTCAAAATTAAGCTGTTTTCAGAAGATTTTTGGAGGGCAAAACTTTTATATGGGTCAAACACAAGCCCTGTTCCAGTTTTCATATAATTTATTAACTAAATTCAAAGGTTGTTCATTTATTGAGCAGCAATTGAACATTTATGAATACCATGGTTTTATTGTACATGTTTCCTTATAAAAAGGTTTACTCACTTGAAAAGACTTTGATACTTATGGCATTAAAATCATTTGATTTCATGTTTGATAGAGTCTGAAAATAATTAGGAGAGAAAATAGCTTAGGAAAAAAATAATGTAAGTTCAAGTAATATCTCCTTTTCCAGTATTGTTTCTTTATTTCTAAATCAGGGATAGACTGGGGAATTTTCATTTTGGCAAGTAGAGACTGAAAAAGATACTGGGTATATATTTTTAGAAATCCATATCTTTTTCTTTCCATGAATAATACCTGTTTACTGGAATGAAGCCAACTGAAAATGAAACTAGAAATTTAAGGTGAAAAATCAATTCAATGAACCAGATGGATGGGATTTCAAATTTCAACTCTACAAGCAACTTTTCCTTAGGCCATTACTAGAAGAAGACATTTTTTACTGATCCCTAGCTATTTGAATAAAGAGTACACTGTATATATATTTCAAAATGTATTTGAACAGGGCTCATGTTTGACCCTGAATTTCCAGTGATGCGACCCATGTTATTGTTTTCTTCATACTATTACAAAAGATCTATATAAATGAAACAACATAGAAAATAAAGTGTGTCTATACTTTATTGTTGATGTTTACATTGTTGATTCAATTATATAGATTACTTTTTTAAGTTTCGATGTTTTGCTCTATTTTGACACCATCAATTTCAAAACCAGCTTTGACCCCCAGAATTTTATGGTCAAGGGGTTAAGGACTCCCAAATTAAAAAAGCTAGCACAAGCCCAGTTTGAATTAAAAATAAAAGTATTACGGTATGTGGCATAGAAAACATCTGATCTTTGACATTCTATTTCACCTGGTATCACAATGTTTTCAACATTTATTTTACTGAAAATCATTAATTTGCAAGATTTGAACATGGTATCCCTTAGCATGATGCTTCCAACATTTTTCTGTTGTTAAAGTAGTGACCGGTAAAAGATCTGCAACATTACGGAACTCATGAACTTTGACTGAGGTTTCCTCATGAAAATCAGTAGAAAACCTTGGTTAACAGAGTAAAAGCTTGTTTCTTCCCAAACATTGCGAAACTATTATGGGTCTACTATCTTAACAAATATATGAACTACAGTTTAGTTTATCCCTGTAAATGTGCAGGCTGATTTTTGCCCACACTGCCTGCTTTCTACTCAATTTTGGCAGGAAAAACCTAAACCATCTTGGTTAGAATTATCAAAAAAAAATTAATCTAATATCATTGTTTGAACCCAATTTTGAATTCTGCAAAATAAGGGTTAACCTTGAGATTGCTCAACCCTTTCTTGTTTTTCAGAGTTTTATACTGGTTGATATTACAAAGCAGTTGCAGATGACAATTTAATGTTGTTTAGATTTTGAAACTATTTGTTTTTTCATCAGATATCATCGCAAACATTAAAATATTGTATATATTTTGATTTTTCTCTCTTTTGTAGATCCTGCCAACGCCCATGAATTCCCTGAAGACTATCTGGATAGAGTCAAAACGATGCATTCAGTCGGTGGTCATGGCTCACAAGGCTACAGATATGATTGGTCGAAGGAGGAAGCCAAGAAAAATATCCTCCGAACCCATACAACGGCGGTCACAGCTCGTATGCTGTATAAAGCAGCGACACAACCAGGGGGTTTCAAGCCACTGAAATATTTCTCCATCGATAGAGTATTCAGAAACGAGACCTTGGATGCCACACATTTAGCCGAATTTCATCAGATTGAAGGGGTCGTTGCAGATTACGGTCTTACCCTAGGGGATCTGATTGGAACCCTGAACGAGTTCTACAAGAAATTAGGGATCCAGAAATTGCGCTTCAAGCCAGCCTACAATCCATACACTGAACCAAGTATGGAAGTTTTTGGATGGCATGAGGGACTTAAAAAGTGGGTTGAGATCGGAAACTCTGGTGTTTTCAGGCCAGAAATGCTGCTTCCCATGGGTATCCCAGATGGGGTCACTGCAATTGCCTGGGGGTTGTCCCTTGAACGACCGACCATGATCAAATATGGTATTGACAATATACGAGATTTGATAGGTCCAAAAGTTGATTTACAAATGGTGTACAACAATCCTGTATGTCGCCTTGACAAATAAACAATATTAAGATGTAGAATAAACAATTAATCATGTGAGTCACCCATCTAAAAAGATCTGTGAATTACTTTGCAAGTCGGTTAAAGTCAATCATCAAACATTTAATACAGTCACAAATTGCTTCAGTCACATATTGTGTGACTGTACATGTATTGGCTGTGATCTACTAAGGCTACATTTTTGCATATTTGTATCTTTAATGTTACAAAAACCATGAGGGATAATCTGATTTATTTCCCCAACTGGATTACTTGTATTTTCAAAACTATAACTTTTCAAGATACAGTGTTCACATAATAGAATAAAGTTCCTGAATCTTTTAATGGCAATATCTTATGTCTTGGTAACTAATCATGTTCAAAATCATTTACTCTTGTCAAGCTAAATAAAAACCTTGGCAGAATTGCCATAAAATCAAAGTGCTGAATGCAGTCTAGGCTCCATTTGAGGCACAGGTGTTTCAACAATTGCACAAATTTGAGCCTGCTTGCATTAAAAAAAGGAATTTATCTCTTTTGTAATGGCTGTTTCATGACATAGTACAGAAAAACACTTAGTACAGGAAGTGGCGTAAAATCCCATTCAAACAAATAAAATACACAATGGTACAGAGATACATATATAAATGATTTTATCATTTCAAAATGACTTTCTGCACATTCTTTTTAGCTCACCTGAGGACGATAGGTGAGCTTTTGTGATCATTGAATGTCCGTCGTTCGACTTGCATCGTCTGGTGTCAACAATTTAAGTGTTTACACTCTAGAGGCCACAAATATTGTCCAATCTTCATGAAACTTAGTCAAATGTTCTTCAGGTCACAAGGATGAACCCTATTGAAAATGGAGCACCACCATAGCGCTGTTGGTTAGGCATAAGACTTCCAATCTGGAAGTCGTATGTTCGAACCCCGGTGAAGGCAAATTTCCTTTCCGACGTTTGTCTCTCACCAATGGGTTGATATAATTGTAAACCTATGTGAGATAGCAGTCTAAGGCTAGGAAAGGGTGTAATGGTTGTACAGGTTATAGAAATACCAGGAATCCATTGTTAGATGCTCCGGCTGCCGCGATATAACTGCGAATTGTTGAAAGCAGCGTAAAACCAATTCAAACAAACAAACAAACAAACAAACCTATTGAAAATGGGAATGATCTGTGCCATATCACAGGAAAAGGGGCCTTAATATCAATTTTCTTGTTTAAGCTCTAGAGGCCACAAATATGGCCATAAAATATTCATAAAATTGGTCAGAATGTTTGTCAGGGCACAAAGATGAACCCTATCAAAAATGGGAATGATCTGTGCCATATCAGGGGAAAAACGGCCTTAATGACAATTTTCTTGTATGCTCTCTAGAGGCAACAAATATGGTCCAATCATCATGAAACTTGGTTAGAATATTTGCCAGGGCAATGAACCCTATTGCAAATGAGAAGGATCCATGCCATATCACGGAAAAAGGGGCCTTAATGACAATTTTCATAATTACTCAAATCGTAAAAGTACAACTTTGCTTGAAAATTTGATTTATTAGACAAAGATATGAAGCTGAGCGATATAGGACCATCATGGTCCTCTTGTTTTTAGCTCACCTGAGCACGAAGTGCTCAAGGTGAGCTATTGGGATCGTAGAATGTCCGTCGTCAGTCGTGAGACGTGCGTCGTCCGTCTTCCACAATTTCTTTAAACATCTTCTCCTCCTAAACCAGTGGGCCAATCTTGATGAAACTTGGCAGGGATGTTCCTTGGGTCAAGCTCTACCAAAGTTGTTCATATAAATGAAATCCACCCTTAACTTTCCCTTTACCCTTAACAAAAAGGGTGAAAATATGAAAATCTTTAAAAGTCTTCTTCTCTAAAACCAGAAGGCAGACAGCTTTCATTTTTGGTATGTAGCATCATCTAGTGGACCTCTACCAAGTTTGTTCATATCAAGACCCCGGGATCATATTTGGGCTTTGTCCGGGCCCAACCCTTTTTACATAGAATCAAAGAGTGAAAATCTTTAAAAATCTTCTTCTCTGAAAGCAGATGGCAGACAGCTTTAATATTTTGTGTGTAGCATCACCTAGTGGGCCTCTACCAAGTTTGCTCATATCAAGACCCTTGTGTCATATTTGGGCTTTGCACGGGTGCATCCCTTTATCTCTTAAGAGCATGTAGGGTAAAAAAATGAAAATCTTCAAAAATCTTCTTCTATGAAACCAGAAGGCAGACAGCTTTTATATTTGGTAGGTAGCATCATCCAGTGGACCTCTACCAAGTTTGTTCATATCAAGACCCTAGGATCATATTTGGGCTCCACCCGGGCGCAACCCTTTTTACATAGAATGAAAGAGCAAAAATCTTTTAAAGTCTTCTTTAATCGAAACCAGAGGGCACACTGCTTTCAATTTTGGTATGTAACATCATCTAGTGGGTCCCTACCAAGTTTGTTCATATCAAGACCCTTGGGTCATATTTGGGCTCCGCCCGGGCGCATCCGTTTCAGCTCATCTGAGCATGATGGGTGAAAATAGGAAAACCGTCAAAAATCTTCTTCTCTGAAACCAGAAGGCAGACAGCTTTCATATTAAGTATGTAGCATCATCTTATGGACCTCTTCCAAGTTTGTTCATATCAAGACCCCGGGGTCACATTTGGGGTCCACCCGGGTGCATCCCTCTTTACATACAATCAAAGAGCAAAAAGGCATATCTGTCTTCGCTGAAAACGTTCCATGGTATTGTCATAATTGATCTCAGGCAATTATCTTCTATTTGACATCTGCCTATCTAATAAATGTGTTGTCCCAGGGGTCAAGGAGACTCAGGTGAGCGATCTAGGACCATCTTGGTCCTCTTGTTGTTAATTCTTGTTAAGTCTAATTTAAAGCTCACATGAGCACATCATGCTCAAGATGAGCTTTTGTGATCATTGAATGTCTGTTGTGTGGTATCCGGCATTGACAATTTAAGAGTTTCCACTCTAGAGGCCACAAATATTGCCCAATCTTCTTAAAACTTGGTCTGAATATTGATCAGGTGACAACAATGAACCCTATTGAAAATGGGAAGGTTCCAAGCCATTTGACAGGAAAAGTGGCCTTAATGACAATTTTCTTGTTTACACTCAAGAGACCACAATTATGGTAGAATTTCATGAAACTTGGTCAGAATGCTGGTCAGGTCACAAGGATGAATCCTATCGAAAAAAGGAAGGATCCATGCCATATCACAGGAAAGGCTGCCTTAATGGCAATTTTCTTGCTTACACTCTAGAGGCCACAAATATGGCCAAATTTTCATGAAACTTGGATAGAATGTTGGCCAGGGCACAAGGATGAACCCTTTTGAAAATGAGACACGGGTGAGCGATCTAGGACCATCATTGTCCACTTGTCTTTTTTGTTCAGGTAAAGGTTAAAAGCGAGCTTTTTTTTTTCAAATATATTGAGAAAATTTAGTATGACTGCTTGTCTGCTAGAATAATTGTTTTATCAATATCTTTTCTACATTGTTTGTGATTTATCTTGTGCATTTTTTTAATGAATTAAACATTAATTACATACCTTTTTCTTCATGAATATGAGATATCCAGAGGGGGTATTTTGGATTAAAGACCAAAGTTTTTCTTTAATAATAGCACAACTCTTATGTTGTGGGTACTCAATGGAATCATCTTGTCAAGACAATTCCAATAAGTACCAATAACATAGGGTTTCGATTAGAAGTAAAAATTTAAACTGGCTTAACCCCCTCTT
Source organism: Fragum whitleyi (assembly GCA_948146395.1). NCBI lineage: Eukaryota > Metazoa > Mollusca > Bivalvia > Cardiida > Cardiidae > Fragum > Fragum whitleyi. The sequence continues at coordinate 45,070,106 of OX411555.1, forward strand.
ATCTGTACCTCAGGGCCCGAGGTTATAAAGCCTTTCTCATTCTCAACTAATTTTTTTCTGAAATTTCAAATTGAGATTAAAGAGGCAATTCTGTTGTAATACTAAAATAAATGCATGCACATGAAAGAAAATATCAATAAGTTGTTATAAATAACAACTTATTGATATTAGCTTTAATGTCTAGACATTTATTTGAATTCAAAATAACAGAAAATTCTTAGTTAAGCACAAAAAAGTTTTTATAACCTCGGGCTGTGATATCAGTTTAACAACTGTCCTAATGTATACATAATGTTGTAACATTAAAAGGAAAAAAAGGAAGAAATTACTTTTTCCCGAATAAAAGAGAAACTTCTACAAGATAAGTACAGATAGAAGTGGGGAATGCCAGTCTTTATTTCTCATGGAAACCCTTTGTTGTGGATACTCATTTGAATTGCCTCAATGCGACAATTTCAATGATTCCCCAAAACATAAGATCTTCGCAAGTGTAGTTCAAATAACCTAACTGATCTTAAATTCTACCCCCATGATCTGTAACTCTGCAATGGGTTTCAACACCGCAGGGATTTGTATATCAATTTGTTTGTATGGTATGAAGCCTAACTTCACGTTTGGCAATATTGCAGTTATATCGATAAGACTTGTGGTATAGTCGTTTCTCACAAACGACGGGGCACTCATTCTTTCCAACTATTTGTCTCTCACCAATGGGTTGATAATCCTAGATGTATGTGAGATAGCAGCTGGAGGCTAGGAAAGGATGTGGTGGTTGTACTGGTGAGATAAATACCAGGAAACCATTGTAAGGTGCTCCAATTGACGCAATATAGCTGAAAAATTGAAAGCGGCATTAAATCAATTAATTAATCAATTGTTTCTCAGAACAACCAAAAAATACATCCCAGCAACCCTGGACATGCTCTCTCAGGTTTCTTCATTAAATTCTGTTCGGGTGGATAAGATGGGCGCCATGGGCTGTCGCATTACCAAGAAATGGTCTTAATGAGAAATATTTCAAAATCCTTTTATCTGAAACTGCTGAGCCTGAGTGCCACCAAACTTGACAGAAATTATCATTGGGATATGCTCTTTTAGATTTCTTTTGCATCCTACACACATGGCATTGTCAGGGTCCAGGGGCCAGTTTACTAAACTTCTTACGAAAAAAATATTCAATAGTCAAAATCACAAATCACTGCTGATGTTTTCATTCATTGTTAGATTCAGCCTTGCAATATCTCATTGGAATTGTCATTATAAGACGATTCAAATGACTTTCAAATCTGATGTGAGTCCCAAAGACCCTATCGGGATCAGTTTCTGAAAAGAATTTTTAGCTCACATGAGCACATCGTGAGCTTTTGTAATCATTGGATGTCCGTTATGTGTCGTCCGTCGTCAGACGTCAACAATTTAAGTGTTAACACTCTATAGGCCACAAATATGGACCAATCATCTTAAAACTTCGTCAGAATGTTCTTCAGGTCACAAGGATTAACCCTATTGAAAATAGTAAGGATCCCTGCCATATCACAGGAAAAGGGGCGTAAAAGACAATTTTCTTGTTTACACTGTAGAGGCCACAAATATGGTCCAATCATCATGAAACTTGGTCAGAATCTTCTCTAGGTCATAAAGATGAACCCAATTGTAAATTGGAAGGATTCATGTCATATCACAGGAAAAGGGGCCTAAAAGACAATTTTTGTTATCACTCTAGAGGCCACAAATATGGTCCAATCATCATGAAACTTTGTCAGAATGTTCTCCAGGTTGCAATGATGAACCCTGTCGAAAATGGGAAGGATCCATACCATATCATGGGAAAAGGGACCTAGAAGACAACAAATCATCATGAAACTTAGTCAGAATATTCTCCAGGTTACAAGGATGAAGGCTTTTGAAAATAGGAAAGATCCATGCCATATCTCGGGAAAAGGGGCCTAGAAGACAATTTTCTTGTTTATACTCAGAGACCACAAATATGGTCCAATTGTCATGAAACCTGGTCATAATGTTTGTCAGGTTACAAGGATGAAACCTATTGAAAATGGGAAGGTTACATGCCATATCACGGGAAAAGGGGCCTCAAAGACAATTTTCTTATTTACACGTTAGAGGCCTCAAAATATGGTCCAATCTTTGTGAAATTTGGTCAGAATATTTGTCAGGTCACAAGGGTGCCCACTTTTGAAAATGGGATGGGTCCATGCCATAACATGGGAAAAGGGGCCTTAATCACAATTTTCTTGTTTACACTTTTGTCAAATCATTAATTATGACTTTTGCTGGAAAATTTGATTAGTATCAATTATGACAAAGAAATGAAGGTGAGTCAATAGTCAATATATCAAATACGAAATGTACTTTCTTTACCTTTAACCAGGACATTGCTCTAATAGCTCTAAATTCGTATGAAAACTAGTTAAGTGCTTCAAAGAAATGGTCTATATCTTATGCAGGGACTCCCAAACTTTAAGAAAGGACCCTTTAGATCCCAATTATCGAGTCATTGGGACCCTGTTTTGTTGAAGTCGGAATAAACTCCTGAGAGTCGGGAACCCTCAGCGGTTCTACGGAATGGACCACGGGAATAATAAGGGCGCAGCTTACGGAAATGTCCGAGCGATGTTCCGAATGTGTCGGCCTGTGTAGTATTGCTAGATCGATACTTTTCTCACTTGTCGACTGGCTCATTTCGAATAACTGGGCACAAATCAAGGGCGTGTCTTCCAATTACGCAAAGACAACACGTGCCAGTACAAAAAAAGACGATTTGCTAAGCTGTAGTTAGGATGTTATGATCATTTACCAACGATGTCTTCTATGACAATATCATTTTATTACGCACGTGCCTACTGTGTGTCATTGATAGACACGTCCACGCAAATACTAAAAATACTCCACCATTTCTAATACTTATGTGAACTTTCATATCAATACGAGGTTGTCGATCTTCTTAACAAACAGCCCTGTATTCCGGATGTAAAAACGTTTACGGACGTATAGAAATTGTTACCCGCTTTTCAGGTTAGTACACGTGCAAAGCGGGATAACATTTCTCAGAATTCTAACAAAGCTTTAAGCCCTCACACCGATAGATCGGGACATTGGCGTATCTAGGTCTTAAAAACTTATTCGCACTCAGTTGGCGACAACCACGGAATGCCGGTATATAGGATAAAGGCGATATGTGGACTGACAAAAAATGAAAGCCCTCCGTTCGCTCCCTGATTATGATTTGAGCGTGGGTGTATAATCAAAACATCTTAACTACAGCTTGAATAAGCAGTAGCTTCGATGTAATGATCATTCATAAACGATGTTTTTTTCAACAAAGGATTTTTTCATTTACGCATTTGCGTAAATTGCATAATGGGAGTAACGCCCTTGCGGTATATAATGATTTTGTCATGTCGGTGTTTGTCCGTGATTCCGTTTGTCTCCGTTTCCCGCCAAATAACTTCAACATTGGCTACATACATGTATATAGTAAAGAAATACTAATGAGTAGTTCTAATTTTTTTAATTTCAGCCCCTTTTAAGGCTTTTTTTCCCTGAAACCGATTTAAAAGACCAGTTTTTGTCACTTAAGTTGAAGAAACGGGGGAAAACGCCAAGCGAACTGGGCAGTTAAAAGAGACTTCATTTAATTACATATGTTCAGATGAATAATAATTCAACTTTTAGAATCTTTAAGGCTTTGAAGATACAGAAGAAATTGTCTGTAACAAGTAATATCTTTTCTCCGCATATTGTTGTCTTACATCAATAAATCCAGAGTGTCGTCAGAAACGAAACCAAAAATAAACATTTGCATTATAAGAAGTGTAGCTTTTTTGTAGGACTATTACGAACTTTCTGATGAAATATCGCCTTACAGAAACCAAAAGTAGGATTCGAAATGAATCATCGATGTATTATAGTGAGATGCCAGGCGAAAACGGAACATCTACCATTCACAGTAAATATTTGAAAAGCAGAAATCTCGTGATCATAGGATCAATGTTTTATTTTCAAAATAAATACACTGAGTGAATATCTCGGTGAAATGACCATATTTGAACCCCCAACATACAAACGAAAACTTCAGACCAGTGTCGGCTATCTCCGGATTGAAACATTTGCGCTCGCCAAAGACTGCTGAAATGTTTTTTCATATCAGCTTGATCTCAGCCGTCTATCAAAAAAAAAAACGTTACCCAATATCAAGATCAAAAGTATCGGTCGTGCGTTCAGAATGAAAACGTTTGCGAAACTTTGAAATCACGTGCAAATTGGGGTACCATTTTTAGCTCACCTGAGCATCCCTTTTTACATAGAATCGAAGAGCAAAAAGGCATATTCTTCTTGCTCTTGGCTGAAAATATTCCATGGTATTGATCTTATGTAGAAATTATCTCTTTGTTGACATTTGCCCTTTTATTTAATGTGATATCCAAGGGGTCAAAGAGACTCAGGTGAGCGATCTAGGACCATCATGCTCCTCTTGTTGAAGTTACCAAACGTTTTCCCCTATCTCAGGGCAGGAACAATAAATAACCAAATTTAATCAAAACGAAACTAAGGATAGCAATGTCACTAAGGTTTTTATGTTTCGTTTACAATCTTGTGGATCAATAAAACAAATAAGGCATGTAAATCAATCTTTCCATGTTTTGGCGTCATTTCATTTGGGTGTACTATTTTGTCGCTTTGTTTGCCGAAAACCCGTTTGCATGCATAGGTTATGTCAAGAAATAGGCTTTTCAGCTGTAGAAAAAGTTAAAAGAGAGAGAGAGAGAGAGGGGGGGGGGGGGGGGGGGGAGAGAGATGTCCCCAAAACTATACATCAGCATGATTTAAATAAAAGGTAAAAAAAATGCTTCTTCTGCAAATCTATGTTAAATGAGTTTGTTTGTTTGATTGGGTTTATCGCCGCTTTCAACATTATTGCAGTTATATCGCCAGCCGGTCTGGTTCACCCACACATGGTTTTCTGTCGTTTCTTGCACCATTACAACCACAATATTTCATTGGGGCCAGTTGCTCACCCCACTTAGGCATAAGTCACCTACTGGTGGGAGACAATTGGCTCGATTCGGAACATCGCTCGGACATTCCCGTAAACTGGAAAGTACCTCGGACGTAAGTGAAGTAATTTTTATACGCCCGAAGGGTCGTATTATGTTATGGCCTCGGTCGTCTGTCCGTCCGTCTGTCTGTCTGTCCGTCTGTCCGTCCGTCCGTCTGTCAGTCCGTTAGCAATTTTTGTGTGCGCAACTTCTCCTAAACTATCAATGGGAATAAGCTGAAACTACACACAATTACTCCCTATGATGTCTAGTTGTGCATAAGACCTTTGAAATTCGAATCGCTCGGGTCATTCCTGAGAAATCTTGAATTATCTGCCCTTTAATATAACCAAATTCACTGTTTTTTGTGTGCGCAACTCCTCTTAAACTATTCATGGGAATAAGCTGAAACTACATACAATTACTCCCTATGATCTCTAGTTGTGCATAAGACCTTTGAAATTCAAATCGCTCCAGTCATTCCTGGGAAATCTTGAATTATCTGCCCTTTAATATAACCAAAATCACTGTTTTTTGTGTGCGCAACTCCTCCTAAACTATTCATGGGAATAAGCTGAAACTACACACAATTACTCCCTATGATCTCTAGTTGTGCATTAGACCTTTGAAATTCAAATCGCTCCAGTCAATCCTGAGAAATCTTGAATTATCTGCCCTTTAATATAACCAAAATCACCGTTTTTTGTGTGCGCAACTCCTCCTAAACTATCAATGGGAATAAGCTGAAACTACACACAATTACTCCTTATGATCTCTAGTTGTGCATAAGACCTTTGAAATTCAAATCGCTCCAGTCAATCCTGAGAAATCTTGAATTATCTGCCCTTTAATATAACCAAAATCACTGTTTTTTGTGTGCGCAACTCCTCCTAAACTATCAATGGGAATAAGCTGAAACTAGACACATTTACTCCCTATGATGTCTAGTTGTCCATAAGACCTTTGAAATTCAAATTGCTTCAGTCAATCCTGAGACATCTTGAATTATCTGCCCTTGAATTAAACAGAAATCACTATATTTTGTGTACAACTCCTCCTTAACTATCAATTGAAATTAGCTGAAACTAGACACAATTACTCCCTATGATGTCTAGTTTTGCATAAGACTTTTCAATTCAAAATGCTCCAGTTATTCTAGAGTTATCTTGGATTATCTGTCCTTGAGTTGATGAAAAAAAAATCTTGTTGGCTCATTTTCTCCTACATCCTGGATGGGAATGAAAGGAAACTTGCCATAATGACTCTGTAGATCGTCTTTTAGTGCTTAGGACTAAATATATTTTCATATTTAAATGTTATGGCACCATTTGTCTGTCTGTCTGTTTGCAATATTTTTAGCTATCATTCAAGCTCACGTTACTGACAAGCCAAGGTTACTGACAAGTCCCTTCGGGCGTATATGCGCCGCTCTGCGAAGCTCTTGTTTATCAATTTTTAGGTAATTCGGCTCCTGGTAGTACTTTGGTTTATACCGGCTTGAAGAAAAGCAAATTCCATTTAATGCTTTCAGATCGTCTATTGAGATCATTTTGGCATATTATGATTTGAAAGCAAAACGCAGTAAAACACTGCGTTTTGTTTTCAAATCATAATATGCCCAATTTTTACCTTATGTTAATTTTGCTTTTCGCAGCGTCATCCTCAGTTGTCATTCGGAACATCGCTCGGACATTTCCGTAAACTGAAAAGTACCTCGGACGTAAGTGTAGTAATTTTTGGTCCATTTTAAGGTAATCCGGCTACTGGTTGTACTTCGGTTAATACGCTTGTAGAAAATCACGTTGAATTAATTCTCTCCGATCATCTTTGGAGATCTTTTGGGTATACTATGATTTGATGACAAAACGCAGTAAACCACTGCGTTTTGTTATCAAATTATAATATGCCCACTTTTATTCTTTCGTTGATTTTATTTTATGCAACGTCATTCTTAGCGTTGATGTTTGTGACGTCATATAAACCTACGCGGGAAATGACGCGCTTTCATGGCTGCGCCCGTATTATTACCGAGGTCTATTCCGTAGAATCGTCGAGGGTTCCCGATTGCCTCAGTTGTGTTTGTGACGTCATATAAACCCACGTGCGAAATGACGCGCTTTCATGGCAGCGCCCGTATTATTCCCGAGGTCTATTCCGTAGAATCGCCGAGGGTTCCCGATTGAATTGACTCCTGACATCTTGACTTTTGTCAAATGTCGGATGAAAGTTGTTCGAGTCAGGGTTCCAACTAACGGCCAAAGGATTGGCAGCCCTATGCGTTACCACTGAGCAAGCCGGAATCGGCTGTAATTTTAGTTGAATAATAAAACGTTTTTGACCCGCTCCGCCCAGGAATTCCATTAATCAAATATTGCCAAAAAAGTATTATCTCAAACAGGGACTCGAAATATACATGTATACTGGGTTCTCAAAGAATGTATATGGAAGTAGATATACCGAACAAAAAAAAAGTATCCACCCGATAAAAAAATATGATTTCAGATTTTAAAAGTACAAACAGATATTTCATAAGATATATTGCAAATCATACTCTAAACATTTGGAATTAAAGTAGAAAATTTTGGTGTGATTTAATAGAGTCTCTACCAAATGGCTGGCGCTACATGTAACGTAGCCAGGGAGTCGTTTTTAAAAAACTCGCAGACTCCCAATTATATTTCCAATTATTTTATGAAAGACTTTATGCTTGCCAAATGCCATAATAGGGCGTAAGGTATCATAAGGTGATAACATAACTTGATACCTCCTGCTGCTTCCTGTCAACACTACGTGAAATAGACCCAAAACAACATCAAACTCAGTCTTACGTTAACATTTACTGCGCTTTCATTTAAAATGGCAGATAAGAAGCGTGTTAGCAAACCGGGTGCCTTCAACGTGAATGAGAGAATTTGGCGGGTTCATGTTAGGGGGTTTAGGGTAAGGGTTTACTCATACTTGAATAAAAAGGAAATATTTGTGAAAGACAAAAAAGCACTGCAAGCTTGTTTTCGATGCAAGTGTTAAAGATAGTGGCAAATATAACCTTGAAACGTTCATTCGTCGGTGGATAAACAAACCATGGAAACTTCAGCGTGAAGCTACGAGGTTTCGGTAACCCAACGATGAAGTGTGTTCTCTTTTGCTCAGCACGTTAACCCTTTTGGTTTTAGGAAACAATTATTGACACACGGTCACGGTTAAATGCCGGCTAACTTTTGAAAGAATCCTAAAGATTAAAAGATATAGGTTAGTATTTTTAAAAACTGAGCCCTTACGTAGGCACTGAGTCCATCACCATGGGTATATCGGGAATATTTCCTAAAGATAGAAATTCAGACAGGTCGAAATTCGAAGAGGCGACCGTGAAAAAAAATGTTGAAATTAAAAAAAAAATCTTCTCATTTCTCTTTGGAAATCTCGGTTGCATGTCAGAAGGAGTTTCTTTATTGTCATCAAATTTTATGATATGTTTGGGTTTTGTTTTGTTTTGTTTTTTGTTTGGTTTGTTTTTTTCTGCTTAAGACGCAAAAGGCAGGAACGTGCGGAATTGAGTTAGCTCTTGTAGCGCTAGATTTAAAAATAAATGACATGGAAAAAAAATCATCAAAATCAAAGTGCTGAAATCACTGGCTGCACTTATTCACGGTGAGTCAGTATTTTTTTTTTTTTTTTTTTTTTTTTTTTTTGATTGAAAATGAGATTGTCATTTTGTAAAATCGGGTGTTATATACTAAGAACAGTCTGCAATTGCGTGAAGGTTGATCTTTGTCTACACCTCAGGTCGAATAAGAAGTGTTCATGGTTAAATTCGGGGTCGTGCACGCCTCAACGAAACAATCTGGAACTCTCCGGCTTTTTTCCTTTCAAGTTTATCCGCTTTTCATTTGAAGTAACCGAAA